>CM072864.1:7370000-7630000 GCA_036937835.1 Pampus argenteus | reverse complement strand
AACATCATAATCCAACAGAGAAGTCAATAAAAACAGACAGAAAAAAAGTAAAAGTTGAGTGTGGAAGATCAGGAGTCTGTTTAGTGGCAGAAACAAAGAAAGACAGAAACACCATACAGACATCTGGTCTGAACGAAACACCATAGCTACCTCTTAAGATGAACGGACAAAAGAGCCACAAACGGGGAAGAGTCAGAGGACGAGAGACAGAGTGAATCCAGCAGCAGCAAGCTCCAAGAGGACTGAAACACAGACTGAGCCGCACAGAGCAGCCCGATGTGGGTTACGACAGAGGAGATGTGGGGTAGGGCCCCTGGAGATGAAGGAGGAGGAGGAGGAGAAGCGACAGGGAGCAGGTGTTCCAAGGGGGGGGCTGATTCAAAGCGGGGTGTGGCTCGATGAAGGTGGGGATGATGACAGGAGGAAAGGCAAAGTGTGCGGCATTGTGCTACAGATGGGTAAATAAGGGCGAGGGGGGCTTTATTTATAAATGACTGCAGAAACAGTAAGAGGAGAGGAGCCGCAGAGTCGTCATTTGATACATTGTTATTATAAAAGACATTGATTATAGTCATTTTAAGTACCATTCGATGTAACATATGTATGTGCTTATATCATATAATGTTGCACAGAGTGTGCGGCAGAAAAATGGTTATAATAACAGCACCAAAAAACAAAACAGATGGGTAAGGGGAGGTTACTGGGTTGTGTGCAGTTTTTTTCCTCTGTGTCATGGTCTCCAAGTGTCAGAATAAAGTGGAGGCTGTACGGGGGTGGAGTCATTTGGAACAAGAGGGTAGTGCACGAGCAGCTGGTGCAGGAGGGGGTGACTCTGGGAGTACAAGAGGGAGGGTGAGCGGGGGGCTCAGCTCAGGACAGGAAGCTTGTGTGAGTGTGTGTGAGTTTGTGGGAGGGAGGGACAGAGGGGGTTTGCTAGGCCAGCAGGGTCAATTAATTTCAGAGTGCCTCATGACTGCATGCTTGTCCAGGCCTGACAAGAGGGGGTTATTTAGATAAGGGGTTGGAGGAGATGGGAGGTTAAAAAAAGGTGGGGTTAATAAAAAGAAAGTAGAGAGTGGAGGTTGAGGCCTTTGATGATGTGTAAGAAGAAGGAGGGAGGCTTGAGAGAGAAAACAGGAGGGCCAAGGAGCAGAAAAGTGGACAGCAAGGGTGATTGATGAGGTTGGGGAGGGGAGCTTTGATGGCCTCGAGGGAGACGGTGTGATGAGGCTCAGAGTGCAGATCAGCTGTCTGCAGTCATGAGCCTGCCAGTCTGCACCATTACATCATCTGCCCCGTGAAGAGGAGCTTAACAAAGAGAAGCTGAAGGCCCAGACTCGCCTCTACACTGGAGTCGATTGTACGAGTCTCTCAACACTGTCTGTGTCTATTGAACTGCAATTCCTCTTTTGGTAAGACAACTACGCAATAAGCACTAAAAAAAAAAAAAAAGACAAATCCCTCCAACTCCCCCGTAGCACTCTTTGATCTCACCTCACTTCTTTTTTTTTTTTTTTAAAGCCCAACTGCTGCAGGAGGTCAGTATTGAGTTGAACATGGTGGAGAAACAAAATCTTGGTTTGAAAAGCACATTTTTGTTTTCTGACCACAGGACTTTTTTTTTTCCCCTTTTTTTGCCAAGAACCACTCCTTTGTTAGTGTTGGATCCCATGAAATTTCAACAATAATCATCTCAGGTTTAAAGGATGACGATGGTGATATTGTAATGCTTTTCATCATCAATTTCTATAAACACACTCACACTCACACACACACGGAGCAGTCTGGAGTTGAGTTTGTGCTAAAATGCTCCGTAGCGATGAGGGGAAATGCATAGTTGGGTGATAATTATCTGTGACCCCTTTCACATAGGAGTCGTCATGTGATCCATTATTGATCTAAAAAAAAAAATTGATTATAGCAGCTTTAAAAGACTGTGTTGCCATTTTTCCGATCGATCATGTACAGTACAGTGGGGCAAATTTGAAATAAACTGATTGGTAAGCCTGCTGATTGTAGGTCGGTGGTGTTTTGCAAGTTGTTTAACTTGAAACACAGTGAATACAGAAGCACTAGTATGCTTCTTAAAGTCTTAGAATGACTTGTTATGCTCTCTTCCTGTCATAAATGGATGCTCTATGTTACGGAAACAAAGCTTGTCTGTTGTTAACGTGTCACACCTCGAGTATAAGCACTTAACATTTTACATGCCTTGAGGAAATGCATGACTAAGACGTTAAACGCCTCTGCTTTTATGCTCCACAAATGACAATTAGCTTCCCGGCATGAAGTGGAGCTTCAGGCACTGATGCTTGTCCAGAGAGATGTGCAAGTCAGCTGAGTGTGTGTGTGTGTGTGTTGATATGAAGGATGGTGATGTGAGGCTGCACCATGTGACTAGCAGCATGACAGCACAGAGGAGATGTGACCTCTTTGAGAACAAGCAGACTTTTTTTTAACTCAAACTAAGACAATTCATCATTTTGTTGTGTTTGTTGTGGAACTAAAGTTTCAGACCAAGAACTAATTTGATTATTTAGAATTTTATTTTTAGTTTAAAAAGTAATGTAGACGACAGCTGCTCCATTAGCCGTTTTGAGTCATGACAGTCACTTCATATATAATGGACCCTAAACTTGACCCTGCTTCATGTGTGCATTAAGATATGACGACAATCCACCAAACCATCAATGAGAAGAACATTCACCTTTTCCGTCAGGTTTTCTCCCTTCTCGAACATCATCTTCAGGCTGTTGAGGGGGACGCTGGGCTTCTCACAGTCGGGCACTTCAGCGGCTGCTCCCTCCTGCTCCTCTGAATCTCTGCTGGGCTTCGCCTCCATGTCTGTCAGGTCCTCGGGTTGAGCTGACAGGAGCTGGTTGGAGTTGGATTCACTGGCCTGTGTCTCTGGCTCAGTATCCTGGTCCTGAAGGGGTTTCAGGGTTGATTGCTTGATGTGGGTGTGATAGTGGGCGGTGCTGCAGGGTGTGGCCTGAGGCTGCTGCTGTTGTTGCTGCTCCCAGCGTTTCTTTAAAACACTCAGATTTCCAGAGCGCAGGGTCGAGGGTAGTTCCACCTCCTACAGAGAAACATAAGCATTCAGCTGTTATTTACACTACATCATGCAACATGCATTCAACCCTGATCCCCAGGCTCGGTCAACATTAACTCATTAGACAAGGCCTCTTATTCATTGTGTGTCTGTGACAATAACTTCTCAAACATGTTATTAAGAAAACACAAGTTGTATTTGAAAATTATACACTGCAAATGATTCAGCCTTCATCCAGTGCTGTTGGATTGGAGTTTATGTATCAGGACAATTCAAAAACTCCCCTCATCCCTCTCCCGAGTGTGATTCATACATTCAACAAGAACTATTTGAAAAACACTGCAACGTCATTGATTAATCTCCTGATTATTTTCTAGATTAATTGTTTGGTCTATAAAATGTCAGGAAACTGTGAAGAATACCTGAGCCCCAGACAACATATGAATTACGTTTACTGACATACACGTATTGTGTCAAATCGATCATTAAAGACACAAAATATACTTAAGTGTATGTGCAAACTATCATGCAGATACAGAATAATGAGATGCTAATCAACACAGTTTACATGCACATATCTTTGGATGCAGACAGAAAGAAGAAAACACATTTTCACTCCCTGTCACACAAATATGTTGACTCACTATCTCTAAATCTTTGAAGACACACACGCCGAAGCATGTTAGCCCCACTTTTAAATCTGTTCTTAGTTCGCTCAATTGATTCCATTAAATGTTTGACTCATGCCACCTAAACTGCTGAATGAAGCATAAAACACTAAGTAGAAACGCCGTCCATACACATGTTAAACTACGAGGTAATGAGAGCAACACTAGCAGCTACATGAGAAGGAGAAAAGTGAAGAAAAGAAAACAGAAACAACTGCACAAAAAGACAAAGACAAACTCTGCATGTACCTCTGCTATCAACCTGGATCCGCTGGATACAGACGAAAAAGCGACAGAGCTGGAAAAAACTCTTTTTGCCAAAAGTAGAGAGTAAAAACCTGAGAGAGAGGCTGGCTGATGACCTGGCCGTCCGCTTGCTGTTGTGTGTTTGCGTGCGTGTAATCGTGTGTGTGAGTGAGTGTGTCTGCTGGCCGCCTGGAAATGCTACAAGCTGTCCCAGATGTGAAAGTCTTGAGAAGTGATCAGAGCAGCATGAAGTAACTAGCCCACCCCCTACACCGGAGAGAGAGAGAGAGATAGAGAGACATAGAGGGGAGGAAACAGAGGGGAGTGAGGAGGGGGAGGAAGAGAAAATCAGAAACAGAGACCGTCAGTGAGGGAAAGAGGGAAAATAAGTCCAGGAAATGAGAAAAAAGGTAAAAGGGAGAGAGTGTGGTGGGCACATAACTTCTCACAAAGAGCTACCTGCAGAAATAATAATACTCTGATAATATTCTGATAAACTTTCTTGACTTGTAATTATATATCTGATGTTTATTCAAGGTTTAGGATTCGGCGGCGCTGCCTTTGTCTGCTTCTTTTGTCTTGTATCCTGTTTTACTTTTTCTACTGAAAAAAAAAAAAAGGATCATAGATGCTACAGAACATTCATTATTGTGTGATGATGAAAAAAAGCCTGTGATGTATGGGACTTAACGTAAAACACACAAATTCTTCATTAAAGAAAATGTATGCAAAATGCGCTGCGTCAAAAATAAAATACAAGTGACACAAAAAAGAAGGAAAATGTTACACACATTGTTCTCTGCTCCCACAAAGCTTTTTAAATTGTTTTTTTTTACTGTTAGTTACTGCAGTCCAAGTGTTGACATCTGTAAACGATCACTTCATTGTCTTTTGATGACAAACCTACGGTTGCCAGGGGTTACAGCCAATGGCTTTTCAGTGCAATCGGCTGATGAGACATGTATAAACTCAAAGTGAAGTCTTCAAATTGTTTTGTCTGATCATCGGTCCAGAATCCAAAAAGATATTCAGTTAACTATGACATAAGTTATAGTAAAATATTTACAGATTAATTTTCTGGCAGGTCAAACAAACAGTCGTAATCTAAATTCCACTTAATTTTCTTGTCGTTTACTTGACATTGAAACTTCTGAAATACATCCGTATGTTCGAGATCGAATCCAATTTGAAATATGCAAGCAGACAACGCAAACAATCTTATCTGAACAATCTTAGCAACAAAGGCTACCAGGTTTTACATATGTTCATGTCTCGCTTCAGAACTATAAAGATGTTTAACATCTGATATCATAAAAAAATATAAACAGAAAAGTATGTCGCTATGGCTATAGGGATTTTAAAATGATGAATTCCCTGAGTGGCATCAAAACATCCAGAAGCAGCAGCTGTGTTTAACTGCAACATGTGGATCTTCAGATATGCACCGTACAACAGTATGAAGGAGAGAACCCGGGTATTCAGATGAGACATATTTTATATAGATAGAGTTTGGTACCTTCTTATTCTGTGCATTTCCCTCCTCTGCCGCCATCTGGTACCTGAAGATGAGTAGGAGGACAGACAGTGAATGGGAGGACGTTCATGATCGTACAATCACCACAAACACACTGTGACATACAGTGACAAACTGAAGCATCTGGTCTTGCCTTACCCTGCTGTACACATGCAAGAAATAACCATCAAATGTCCCTGTCCAAAAACATTAGATGACTTTATGTGTTTCGCAGAAGAGACGCAGGAAGTATTTTAGCATATTCAGCATTTTATCCAGCTAAACTATGGAAGATTTTATTAATGTGACATTAAAAGATCATGCGTGCTAAGGTCTGTTTAGGTTTAGCCACAAAAACCCACTTGGTTAGGGTAAGGAAAAGATGTACATGTGTTTTTAATTTCCTTATGACATAATAAATGCAAACATAAAGACAAAATACATATATAACAACTTCATTTTATTTCACTGTTGTTTCACTGATTTGTTTTTATTTGGGCATTTAAGATCTTCCATACAAAGACGGTCAAGATCTCCGTCTCAGCTGTGCTTCAGTGTCAAAACAGTCTGTGTGTTTAGATTTTACAGGTTTAAATACCTAAAGGTACCTTAACAATATATTATGTAAGGCTACAAGTATTTCCTTTTATTTTACTGCATGTAATTGATCTGACATTGTATCCATTGATATTATAAATACTACATATGAAAAACATCTGTGAAACTGTAATCAGCGCACACATCCTCCTCGGGATAAACTGTAATAACACTTTTCCTCTCGTGCCTTCATCATGATTATGTTTCCTTTACATTTGTCTTCACATCACATTATTGAAAAGGCCAAACAGTGTCTCTCTGACAACTGTAAGCATTTGATAGATTAATATTTCCTATTGAGGAGCTCCTAATCATATAAAGGCAGTTATGTAACAGTGAAATATTTTAGTCTTATGTCTTAAGATCTAAATGTAACAAGTACATACAAGTAACCAGTTGTAAAGCATTTGTCCTGAACATGCTTTTAGTGTTTTGTTTAGGAGATACTCTCTTTGGATGATATGCACCTTTCTTCCTACATGATTTAAAGGCACTTACTGCAAGTAGCTGTGAACAGTGTGTTGTTAATGTCCGTAATGTCAACAAGACTGTTCTTGGGGAAACACAAATAGCTGTTTTGGCATGAAATTATTGAATATCTGCACAAAATCTCATCAAATATCAGTTTCAGCTCCCCAAAACATTCAAGGATTTTCACTTTGCAGCCTTAGAGGCAGCTGATGATGTCTTCTTCACTATGAGACACTAATGGATGTACTAGTGAACTGCTTGTACACTGTGTACTCCTCACCCACAGACACAGCACAGTACTAACTCCTGGTGGTCAGATGGAGTAAATGCAAAGAGGAAACATGCACTAACATGCAGTGTCAATTCACAAAGAGGTAACTTGATATGTTGTGCTTGAAGGGGAAACCCTGGGTGGTGGTATGTCTCCATAAGGCAGTTGACCTCAGTTTTTACTCACTAATACGTCTGTGAGGTGAATGACACAATTGAAATGATTGTTTACGGTTGATAATGTCACAAAAAATCACAATTTTACAGAAAAGGGGAAACTGAAAACAGCTGAGTGGTAAGAAAGTTTCTCATTTCTGAGACAGAAGAGACAACAGAGTGAAAATAAAGACTGCTGACTGGCTGCTGGTAAATTATTTAAGTGAGAGACGGGGACAGACAAGGTGAGAAGTGACTTACTTGGAGAAGCGCTCTGCAATGGCGTTGTTTTTACCCCTGACAGTGACGATGGACATCTCCTTGGCGGTGACCCTCAGTGACTGGGACGCCCACTGCCTGCGGCTGAACGGAGCAACGGAGGCCATGTTTGCTGTGCGTCTGAGTGATCGATCTGCTTGTCAGCTTTCTAGGAACACACGTCACAAGTCTGAGAAACGAGAGGGGACAATGACAACAAAAAAGCAAGTTTAGCCTATAAAAAGAAAGAATAAAAAAAGAAAAAGAAAATATGCAAACAGGCAAATAAGCACTTGCTTCTACATCCATCACTTCTGCTGGCCTACTCAGTTTTTTCTGAGCAGAAAGAAAAACACCCCAAATGCTAAATAAATGCCTTTTCTTCACACACCTTCAATGTCAAAGGCTTCAGATCAGATCAAAAGCTTTTATGCCGCCACAAAACCTCACCCAGAAATCCTATATTAAGCCAGACTACACATTTGACTGTGTGTTACCACTCCAGCAGCGGAGTCAATAGAGCGCGTCACACGGCCATTGACCATCTGTTCCCTGTGCGACACTGCTCTAACAGAGCCATCAGACAACTGATATGCCTTCATCACACAAAAGAGCTGTTGTATACACACACACACACACACACTTTCACAAGATACACGTCTCTACCTGTTCGCCTCTTCTGCAACTTCGCAGCCTGCGAGGCCGAAGACAAGCAGACACACGCAGCAGCAGCAGCTTGCAGTAAGTAACTGTCATCTGCTCGACACACTCTGGCTGAATTAAACAATGAGGTCGATGAACGCGCCTTGACTCATCGGCTCAACGTCATCCAGCAGGTGGGCTATTGTGGGATGTTGCCCAATTAGGATTGGCTCATTATTTTTTTTTTTACAACCATGAGAATTTTAAGGAAATGTTGCTCTCATGTCAGGACAAGTTCTCTTAAGCAGCGGTCGAAAAGATACTAAATTAAAAGTAAAAAACCCAACTTAGGCAAAAGTAAGTTAAAAGTAGGTCATTTTAAAATTAGCCCCATTTACAGTATGTCATATTTTAAAAAAGGTAAGAATCTTTTTAATCACATCAGAGCTGCAATGTTTAGTCAATTCAGCGATTAGTTGATTTATAGGAAATTAATTGCCAATTATTTTGACAAATAAATACTTATTTCAGTCATTTTCTAAGCAAACATGACGATGATGATTCTCTGCTTCCAGCTTCTCCTTTGTGAGGATTTGCTGCTTTCCTGTTTTATATCATTGTATATTAATATCTTTGGGTTGTACATTGTTGGTTTGACAAAAAAAAAACCCAGACATTTTCATTTTATATACCCAATATGAAATCTCAAATTTGGCCCAACCAACAGTCCACAACCCAAAGATATTCAGTTCGTAGTATCATTGCAGCTCTAGCTTTTTAAATGTACGCACACATAAAATATTTATCCAAAAAGTAACTTATATAATTAATAATATGAAATAAATAAATGTAGTGACGTGTACAGAGTGTACAACACTTCCTCCTGAAATGTAGCGGTATTAGTTGTAGTAACTATAAAGTAACATAAAATGGAAATAGCCAAGCACAAAGTTTAAAGGAACTTAAGTAAAGCACTTTGATGATCGATTCATTTAATTTATAAAATGTCAGAACAGACACCCATCAGGAAATTGTGAATGTGACAGCTTCAAATTATTTACTCTTTCTTTCACTTTTCATTTTCATCCTTTGAACGTATCTGACAAACACAAGCTAAATGTACAAGCTCTCCAGTGACATTATCACTGCGTCCAGGTCAGCAGCACAACAGTCTCCTACCAGATGAAAGTTGACTATGTCCAGGACACAATTCAGGTCAGCTCTGTTAGGAGATTACAAGCAAAGCAGCATGTAAAACTGATGCAAAGCTGAGTCCTTTGTCAAAGGCAAAAAAAACAAATGTGATGGTGGTGGTGGTGGTGGTGATCATTTGGAGATTAAAACAAGAAAAATAAGTTGAGATGCCCTGAATCCTTCATTTCATTTTTAAACATCAAAAGAAACACATGAATAATTTATTTCAAACTTCAACAGGAAACACAGTAAAGAAGCTTCAAACTTTTTAACTGGACATTTTTTGGTCCACATTATCAAAACAACTTCAGCGTCCTCAATCGTTTTTAAAAATAAGAGCACCTACCCGTGACTATCTGCTGTTTTACTCCTTCTGTGTTTCTGCTGTGCGATACCGGTGTATTTCCTTCTTTTTTCACTCCTCAGCTGCTTCCTCGAGTGCTTTTGAGTCGACAGGGAAGTAGGAGGAGTCCCACCGCTCCTGTCTATCTCCTCTCAACCAATAATGAAGCAGCATTCACCTCCACCTGGCAGGTACAAGCTCTCCCCCTCTCGCTCAGTGTGACTACAAGGCAACCTGATGGTATGTGTGACGACTAACCTGTGGGCCCCGTAATGAACAACATGGTTGAAAAAGCAGGGAGAAGGGGGAGGAGGAGGAGGGGGAATCCCATGCTGGATTCCTGGAAGCTGAGCAGACTCCTGCTGCCCACTTTCTCACAAGGTCAATGGTTTAGAGGATGTGACTCATTCACAATCCAGGCTGACACAGGAGGGGGAGGAGAGGAGACGATGCTTTAAGATAAAAGTTTTGTTTTGTGCTTTTGAAAGAGAAAGAAAATTAACCGCTGAAGTTAAAAAAAATCCCAATCCTCTGATTCCAGCTTCTCAAATGGGAATATTTTCTGGTTTCTTCAGTCTTCTGTGACAGTAAACTGAATCGATGAAAGACATTTTCACTGTTTTCTGAAATTTTATATACCAAACAATTAAACAATTAATTGAGAAGAAAATCAGCAGATGAATTGATAATGAAAATAATCCTTAGTTGCAGCTCCTACACTCAAGTCTCATTTCAATACTAAAACATTGTAATTTACTTGATATTTCCTCCCCAGTGAGCAGCCCGTCACTGAGTAAGTGTCTGTGTTTACATGAAATGAACGTGTTTATGTAGGTAGCAGATTTGGTAAAAGGTAATGAAAGAGATTAAATAATACTGATACTTTACATAAATTGCATAAACATGTTTTTGTTTTGCTTCTTTTTATCAATTTACATGAACTATTAAATCGGTTTTCCGATTTGTTTTCTAATCCATTCAGCTCTGTACACAGTTGTCATTTACCGTCTACACAGCACATGTTCTTCCTCTTCACCACATTTGATTCTGAACACTACATTCAGGCCCTCTGGGATAACTAGAAACCAGCTTCGCGGTGGCTCTCAGAGACTTTGAGCTCCATCACATCTCCAACAGTGAGTCAGTCTAATCCCAAACACATGACAACTGTGGAGAGCGGCTGTCCTCATCTCACCGTAGAAATCCCCAACCACTACATTCAGGATTTCTGAGAATTTTAAGTTTAAAGTTAAAGATAGTTTCATTTTCACCTTAACCTGAACTGAAGCCACTTTTTTTGTTTCATGTCAACATTTAAACAGGGAAGGAGAGCATGTAGTGTAGAGAAGGGGTTTCAGATATCCAGTCTCACTTTGACGAACTATTTTAACCACAATAAACCTGAACTGTACTTCCTTCTGCTCACAGTGACACACAAAGCATAGCTCATTACCTCCATTATCCTATACGACCCTGCTGATACAAGTCAGACAATGAACTACAAAGACAAAAACACACAAATGCAGCGTACTCATTCAGGCTCCTCAGATATGAAATTATCAGCACAGATGAGCGTGTGTGCTGAGATGAATCCTCCTGTTATATTCATCAACAGTCATGTGATGACACAGAAACCGGTTTCAGATAATCTGCTTCTCAACTAGAAGAAAAAAAAAAACTCAAACTCAACCCAGAAATATTCAGTTTGCTGTCATAGCAGACTGAACAAACCGGAAAATATTAACATTTAAATATATGGAAGGAAAAAAAAAATAGTAAAAGTAGTAAATAGTAGTTTTCTATCCATCAACTTGTCTATTAATCGTTGCTGCTGTAATTTCATATGGATGTTGATTGATGTGTACTATAAGGGGACACCTTTTGGAGCATTCATGTGTTGTTGGCAAACTGGAATACAGTTTGTATTCCAACAATAAATGAATAAATAAATAAAAATCACTGGAGTAACACTGGCTGCACTGCACATGTGCTGCTGTTACTGTGTCACCTGCTATACATTGCTCATATGTATGTGGCTACTTCCAGACATGAACCAGATATTAGCCAGGACCAGATACTACTACACCAGATACTACATTTACTCTGGTTGCAGTCCAGCTGTGATAATATATATATATGTATATTTAGTTCATTTAAAGAAGTGAAGAAACAGACAGTAGCACAGGTACAGCTCAGGTGCAGACTGACACGCTCGTGTCTGGACAGGAAACCTCTATGATAAATGTTGGTTGCGCATAATTCCTGTTGACAAAGTTGTTTCTTGTCTGTCTTCGTTGTATGTCATGATGACTCACACACACACTCACACACTCACCTGAGCTGACAGGTAGATATTATTCAGACACTTCAGAGTCATTAATCATTCAGCTGACAGACAGTTAGCGCAGCGATACACCAGCTAGCTAAGCTCATTTTAATCAAGGTCAATTAAGTTTGGCCGAGGGTTGAACTGTATCCTTCCGCCAAATGGTTGTGGGTCAGCGCAGTAATGCGGCGTTCAAGTGATATCGCAGTTATTGTAATTATGAGTTTGACATCAATCTGATTTTGACAATCTCCCCAAAAACTTCTTGTGATTTTACAGAAATCGACTTTATCTGAATGTGGAGGAAAGTTTATGAAAGAAAAAAGAGAAAGAAAAACTGACTTCAGTTCAAGTTAAGATAAAAATGAAACTAACTTCAGACCTAAACTTAAAATTCTCGTGAATCCTGAATCCAGTTGTTGGGAATTTCCAAGGTGAGGTGAGGACAGATTCTTTGGATGTGTGTTTGGCCTCATTATCCTGCTGCACTGTGATTATTTCTCTAGACAGATGCCAAGTAGTGAGTACAGCATGTCTCTAAAGAATGGAGACAAAACACCTGCAGACTTTAATATTCCCACCACTGTGTTTCACTGTGTGTAGATACACACCAGTTTCATTCTCTCTTCTGTTCAGCTCCTCACATACACACTCTTCTGTTACTGCTAGAAATTTTAAACTTGGATTTATCAGTAAATACCTCACCCACTGTGAATTGCTGGTATTTGTCTGTGTTTCCCCACCCGAGAATTGGTTTAGAAATTGCTACTTGTCCTCTGGGACAACTACAACACAGCCATCTTTTGACAGTAACTTTGCTTATTGGAGTCTTGTGTTCTTTGTTTAGCAAATGATGTATCTGTGATGAAGCTGTTTTCGTATCTCTCAGCGAACTGAGCCTGAGAAAGCCCCTCTTTGCTTAGAATAACAGTTTGACTTGTGACACTTTCACTTAGTTCTGATGCCATATTTCCAACTATCATTATGCCACTTAGTAAGCAATGATCTGCATGAAACTTAAAGCACAGCCATATTTATAACAGTAGATCAAATCCGCTTGAGTGCCATCTGAATACATGCTTCAATGAACAGGGATACAACTCAAGGAAATCTGAACAATTGCACAAAGGAGTTAAGTTGGACAATGCACCCCAGATTTGCTTAAATTTGATCGCTGATCTAGAAATAGTGTAGGAATAAATATTTATTCTAAATGAAACATTTACAATCACATTTTATTCAGTTCTGTGTCTGTTTTTTTTTTTTTTTTTTAATATATATCTGTGTATAAATATGGGTCAAACTCAACCCAGGAACACTCTTTATATTCAGTGTATATTCTGGGTCAAAGTCCTAACATTTCAGACTAAAACAAAGATGTTTAGGGTGTTTTTACTGCTCTCTCGTGTAAAAATGGGTCAAATCTGACCTGAATAGTATGTATTTGTAATGAACCTTTATAATAACAAAAAAAAAAAAAAAAAAACATCACATACCACATATTTAGTCAGTGCATATCATCTTAACAATATTAATTAAAAGTACTAATTCTTTTTGGCCTGCATGTTTTATATTAATATTATACTTCTGTCCAACAGGTGGGGTTGTATCAATAAAAATTGTTTGTAATGTTCCTATTGTGCCACTAGATGGCAGAAAACAACAACAAGACAGACTTGTCACCTTTAGTGGACTGGGATGGATAAATAATTGGACAGGGCTTTTCCAGTGTACACAGGTTGAGTGCAACGACAGTCCAAATACCTGGCAGCCTACCTTCATATTTCCATAAGTATGTGTCCAGCAGCTCCACTCTTCATGACTATATTTAGTCCGTTTGATCACTCGCTTACTTACTTGGTAACAGTTACACAGACACAGATAGGAGACCATAAACATTAGGGTACACGATCAAACCATTATTTCACAAGCCCATATGTACAATATGTACAGTAAAAGATCCCAAACCACCCACACCCCTCAAAACTGGATACTGCTCATTCAGGCATGAAACCACCCTGTCATCAGTGCACCAAACAAGGCAACATGCTACAGTTACAAAACAACACAATGACTGCTGCATTCCTCTTTGTTTGTTTTTTTGTTTTTTCCCCCCTAAATGCTGGTTTCATGTTTTCTATCAGCTCACTCGTGAAAACAATGGCCTCACATATTCACTCAATTCCCTGAAGGTCACACATGACAGTAATCAATCTCATAATAAATCTGTCAAATATTGAGTGATTTGAAGAAATTTTGTGTAATTGTAAACCTTTATTGACCTTTATTGAACCGGTAAGACAAAGGAATTTATAAGAGAGGTACATGTGACGTGTACAGGAAAAAGGAAGAGAGGGAAGAAATGCTGAATGTTAAAAAAAGGGAGAGAGAGAGAGAGAGAGAGAGAGATTGTGTGAGTGTCAGAGGGTGGGGGATGGGGTTGGACACACAGAGCGGGTCTCTGGTCTCTGCTGGGCCTCACCTCGGAGCTCAGTCATTGTTTGACACATGAGTATGATGGTATTTATCTGGAATGGTGCCAGATGAATGGAGACATTTGACATGAAGTGCCACGATTAATATGGCTGCAAAATATTTCATCCTGAGCTCAACTTATCAACATGGTTTCTGCTGAAGGTCAAGGTCACATTGTCACACATGAGGGAAAGCACATGAGAGCGCACAACCAGGGTGAAACATTTACACAGAAGCCTGTCACACTGACCATTTCTATCACAAGTACACAGACATGGCAGTAGTATCAAATAGTATCTGCCACGCGTATCTGATGAAGAGCATAAGCGGCAGTACAATGAAGCCTCTGAGATGATGGAATAGTAGGTTTAAACATTTAACAAGCACAATGTATAGAGTCACATGACCTGCAGTGCAATGTGAAAAACACATAAACTTAATCTAAAGCAGATGAGCAGACCTTGCCAAGGACACTTTGAGCACATCGGGCCATAATTACTTACAAAATCATACAAGTAATGCATCACAGACTGCTTTGGCTCACCCTCATAGGAGAGACCGTCTTTTTCTTTTTACTCTCAGCTTTTCTCATTCACTTGCCATCTTTCACCACATACATGACAGTCTCAAACTCTAAACTAAAGCCATGTGCAAATTCCACCAGTCTCTCATCCAATCACAGCAGAGGTGGAGCCCTAACGTCCCCCATGAACCATGTCACACACACACACACACACACACACACACACACACACACACACACACACACAGTTGCAGTTTCCCTTTATGTGTATCTACAGTATCCTCAGAATGAACACTCACATTTTAATACATTTGTTTTCTTTGGGAACGTAATGCACTACAAGTACAGTACGTTTACTGTATAGAGTAATCAATTTCTATATTACTGCAAATATAATTTTGGTATTTTTTGCTACTTATCAGCTGATTATTATATCATCTAACTGTCTGATAACGTTGGTCCAGGTGAGTAGTTATCAGTCAGACTCAGTTTTTGAACTGTTCCTTTATGATCTACCTCTGTAATTGATGTCCATACTGGGTTCAACCTCCAATTAATCATGTTTGAAGTTCTAGGCGCTACAGTGATTGTTATTATGGAGTGTTTATTTACATGCAAAGCATAGGTCACCCTGTTGTTTGTGTCTGCAGAGAGGTTACACTTACCACAAAAAAAAAAGAGGAAAGAACTAACGAGTACTGTTGGAAGTAAAACCATAAAAGAAAGAAGTTCAGCAGGGGGAGGGGTGTGTGTGCACGCATGTGTGTGTGTGTGTTAAACAAGCTTCAGATGTGTCCTGCAGTACAGGTGTGGTGGTGAACTAACACACCAGAACAAACGTCGGTTAAACCAAGAGTTCCCAAACAGTGAGAGTAAGAAGGTCTTCATCTGTTCAGATCATTCTTGTTTATGGCATAGCAGCAACGCCACAGGTGGAACTAATATCCTTAATGAGAACAACTCCCTCATTAAGGATAAACTGAGGTACAAGGATAAGATTGAGGCAGAGCTCAGCAGCAGCACCAACTTAAAGATAGACTGGAAGGGAATAGAAACTGACAGGCTCACAGGATAAGAGCAACCTGTACAGACCAGCTCTGCAGCATCTTTCAGTATATTTTAAGCTCTTAAACTGCAGAAGGTGGAATAATAACAGAAATACTCCATTATTGTCCCAGTAGCCAAAGGTAAAACCCCTAAAGTGTTAAAGGATTTCAGGCCAGTAGCTTTAACTTCTTTATTTATGAATTTATTAGAGAAGCTTATTGGGTTTTATTGCAGGAATGACATTTTGCATTCAGGCCTGGTAGAGGTGTGGAGGATTCTGTCATTACACTGTTAAGCTTTTCTGTAGCAGCATTTGGAGACTATATACACACACACAAAAACTCTTGAAACGTATTTAAAAGTTTCTTCTGAGATGATGATGATGCTCTTTAACAGAAGTTTCATTGAATCTGTTTTAACCTTTTATGTTGCTTTGGAAACCTAAATCTGTCCAATAAAAACAGACTTGGTAGTCTTGTTGAAATGGCCAGTACAGTTTCAGGAAGGAGTCATGCCAATCTTTTGGTCATTTATAACAGGCAGGTCCTTATGCTATACTTAATGGAAAATAGCACTTGTACTTACGTACTTTACATATTTGCACACTTGCACATTTGCATGAATTTCCATTCCTTGTATTATGACAGTAGCAGGAGAGGCACCCAAACGCAGGCAACAGGAAACAAAACAGAGCAAGCGAGAACAAACTAGAACAAAGTGAACAGCACCAGAATAAATCCAACAAGACTGAACAGAAAAACAGGACTGAAATGTAAACTGAACTAATCATGAAATGGGGCACAGGTGAGGGGCAGGAGCACATGCAGGGAGCCGATTGGCTGGGAAGGCATGGGGAGCAGGGCAGGACTGATGATGTTCATACAGGACAGGAGTGGAGGGAAAAACTGGCAGTGGCAGGAGCACAGAACACAGGATGAGAAAAATACAACACAGGCAACCAAAAACACAGAACATACAGGCACACTAAAGAAAAACACCTGAAAACACAGAACGTCTGCAACACAATGACAATGTAAAGATCCAGTGTTTACAGAAAAATATTACTTAAGACAACTTTATCTTTTTAAAAACATGTTCTCTCATTGGAGATGTTCAACTATTTCACCAAAGAATTGTGGTGAAGAGGAGTGAAACAAAATGAGTTATTACTGAAATAAAATAAAACTGACTGTGCGTGCCAGTCACCTTTATGAACATCCCAAAGGAAATTTAGGCCAAATAAAGTGCACTTCCTGGTACGATATTGGATTGTATTGTATTACAGAGTCTAAACTGCTTTGTCATCAAAGCCATTGTCATTTAAGAGATAATGACAGGTCAGCCCAGGTTGTATTATAACCTTATAGCGTGATATTGTGTCATTTGAGCCCATAATTCCCATATTTTTTTTAAATATCATTTAGTTTTATTTTTATATCTGTGTCACAACAGAAGAGGAGTGACTCTTTTCTCTTCTCCTAGGCTTTCTTCAAGTAACTGCTTTTTTATTGCTTGGGTTTTTTTTTTCTTTGACCTGCACATGTTTATCCGGTTAGCGTGTGTCAGTAACCAGATGTCAGTGTGCCTGTTACTGTGGCAGTTTAAGGTTTAGAGGTAATGTTTCTTTCTAAATCTCTAAATGCTCTTTGGAGATACATTTTGGAAAAACAAACCTGTAAAATATATTCAAATGTATTAATTCCATTTAGAATTTCATTTAAAGACTTCCAGTGTCTTCTTCTGTTGAATGGCAGACATGCAAGTTAAACCTCCTAAAACACTGCAGTTATTTCCTCATTCTATGGATACCTTGTCTATTGTCCTGTCCTGTACAAGGTGTCAGTTAGGTTAGCTGAAAGCTATATATATATACATATGGAGAAAAAAGAGTTTGATACATAAGGGTGAAGGCAGGAGGTGGACAGTGACAGACTGGGTAAATGTGGGGAAAAGTTAAGTGGAACAAAGGTAAGAGGGCCTTTGAAAATGGACAGCAACAGTCTGCAGAGTAAAGGTGAGGGAAGCCAAAGAGTTCAATAACATAGCGGGTGGGATAAAAAGATCAATGCTGGGGAGTTTACGCAGTTTCCAGTAGTGACCTAAAAAACTTCTCTAATCTTTCACACTGTGGACGTCACGGCTTTCCAGGTCCTCGAAGGGAAGCTGTCTCACTTTGAACGAACGCAGACACGAGCAAACTACACCTTGTTTTCAGTGATATTTTTGTACTTGATATTTGTTGGTGACATGACAACATACAAAGAAATCTAAACCCTACAATGAGGATACTTGCATGTATATTCTGTGGGTAACTTCAGATATGGAAATGTTCAAACTGGTTCAAACTGAAATATCTCAACAACTATTAGATGGCTTGTAATTAAAGCTTGTACAAACACTGGCAGATATCCACTTGGTTTAACTCATATAAGCTTCAAATACATTTTTGACTACATTTTTGCACAAATCGAGGGCTGTGGATTTGGGGATTTTGTGGATTTTGTCCTCCATCACTAGTCCCACTTTATTTCCATTTGACAGAAAGGAAATTTTGGAGTTTTGGATTAAGTTAAGCAATTGAACAAATACATCTGTAGTGGGTATGGACCACACACATACAGCAGGAGAAAGGATTGATCTTACTGTATCGGGGTGGACTTTGCACATCGGCAGTTGTTTATGGTCTGATAAAACGTGTACAATAAATACGTTGTTCTCAGGTTGACTGAAAAACCTCACATGTGAGTAGACAAGCTTATGAAAGCAGAGAGAAATCATCGCTGACACACAAACACTGTTTTTACTCTCAGCACGTATCCCTAATGCCTCAAAATCTCCCACTGAAACCTCCCCAAAACTAAATGTGTTTCTTATTACTAGTTTTTCCTGTAGTCCCCACCCCCGTCACCATTACTTTCTTTCTCTTTAAGAGACCTCACCCCATCTCTTTGTTTTTGTCCTCCTCGTCTGGAGTAGCTATGAGATCTAAGGTTAGGCAACAAAACAGGAGTGTGTGTCCAAATCTCCCTTGAACTGTTTATTGTCTCTGGGAGCCCTGTGAATAGACAGAGACGGCCATTAGACAAACAGTTTCAGCTGTGCTGCCTGTTGCGGGCCACAAGGGCAGATAAATATTGAGGAGAAAATCTGCAGCCTGGTGAGAGTCCGACAGAAATGACAGGAGCAAAATCATGGATCTTTAACTCTGAGAAACAATATGACAATAGTTTGGTCGTGATATGGGATGAACAGATAATTCCTGAGATAGATAAACCCAACTCTGCTCTGTTATGCCCTTTCTTCTCTTCTTCTCCTCATTAGCAGAAACAAAATGAATATTCTCATTAGGAACCGTCACATCGCTGTGCCAAAAGCATTCTCACACGCTGTCAGCCGGAAACATTTGACAGAAGATGATAATGGCTGCAATAATTACACAAAGACACATTACATAGTTGGAACTACTCCAGGTGATTGGGTGACGCCCTGAGAGCAGTGCAAAGAGTTCATTTTTTTTCCTGTGTGTATTGGAGATCTTGGTGGATGGGAAGTCTGGCATGAGCAGGTCTGATCACATTTACTGTTATAAAGTCAAAAGCATGTGATTTCGTTTTTCGGATGAGGATGGTATGTTAATTTAATGAACTGTGCTGAACTGAAGCATCATCAAGATAGAAAAACATCTTTAACATGTTAAACACCGGTTGACATTTGTTCTTTAGGTTATGAGTGCTTAAATAAACTGACAGTAAAAACACTAAATATCACTGGGTTAAAAATTTACCCAGTTTGGGTCAATATAGCATCAACATAATGCTGGGTTAATGTTCCCCAGAGAGCCATTCACGACTAGAGGATAAAGGTTGACTTTATGATTTATTGTTTACTATTCTCTTTTAAAACGTGCATGTCACAGTTTGTTGTTGATTGTTAATAACTTGAGTATCTTTTGAATGTCGTATGCACATCGTTTTGCACAAGAAACAATCAATTCATGCTCAATCTCAGCCACAGACACATTATTGGTTTCAAGTAATTTCTTATCTTCACCAATTGTGCAATGCTCGCTTGCACAAACGTAGAGCAAGAGAGCAAGCAGGATTTCAACATGATATTTTAGAGAATGCTGACCTCGGATGGCAATTACACTGATTATCTATCATCTGAAGCTTGTATTGTAAAGTCCTCCAACATTGAATCTGTGCCAGAGAGGCATCGATTCAAGTACATGTTCAATTTTGAGACTTTGAGTGTGTTGACTCCTCATCACTGAGAGCTTACACACCTTTTTTCTTAGTGTTCTACACAGAGGCGGGCTTACTATTAGGCGAAGGTCGGCAATTGCCTTAGGCCCCAAGCTATCAAGGGCTGTGTTTCAGGGTTGGACTGTTCATCATCCTACTCTGCGGAAATAATTCAGGAAGACAGTAGCCAACACGTGTAATGAGACGGCTCAGCGTGGTGCACGGACTGCGCTACCCCAGTGGTGCTGAAAAATGGAGAAAAGCAGAATATTTTTAACATAACTACCCAAAGGTAATGAACATTTTCATAGAATCTACTGATAACAATAACTGCTAAAGAGCAACAACAAGCCCCTACTTGCACTAGCACTAGTGTGCTAATACTAGGGAAGAGAAGCCCAGGTTGCTCATTGTTGAGTGAAGTAGTAGGTCGTTCTTATATAAGTAAGGATTGAAAAGGGGGAGAGGAGGCCCCAAAATAACTGGTTCCAGATCTAGATTGAGAGACAATGGTTCAGCCTCAGAGGGGGCTGACACTTAAGAATAATGCTCACCTGATTATATCAGGAAAGCATATACTGTCTCTCAGTTATTTTATTTATAATTTTATGTTGTACACATTATGGCTTACACGGTGCTGCACAGAACAATAAAGCACAATAAATAGATAAAAACCATAAAACAGTAAGACCAAATAAAATAAATAGATAAAATAAGAAGCACTGTCTGCACAAGATAAAATATGGAAATATACACATAAAAAAACATTAAAACAAACATTTAAGAAAACATAAAATAACATAAAATCAGAGTGAATTTTATCTGCTTTCTATGTTGTAAATCTGTATTTGTGAATAATTATTTTTAATAATTAAATAAGGTGAATTGCTTTTTTTTCATATCCAACAGTTAACTGTACCCTGCACGTGACCGTCTATGCGCGTGCCTCTCTACCGTCTATACGCACGTTCATTTTAACAGATTCCACCACTGCCGCTCAGCACGAGCAGGCGCCTCGCACGCATGCGCGCTTACAGTTAATGTCATCACCACCATCTCAGAAGTTGTCTAGTCTGTGGTACCCGACGCTGCTGGATCAACGTGTAGCCATCGCCAGCAGCCAGGACTCCGCTGGAGACGCTCTCACACGGCGAACCGAGCCTCCACCGGACACCGCCGAACCACCGCGGTGAGTGAGCGAGTCTGGCGGACTAAACGAAGCAACCCGGCGCCTTGTGTCGTGACACAAAGAGGCTACTATGGTTTCTTTTTCTGTTCAGCATTTTTAAACTTGTGCCGAGTTAATTGAAGCTAATTTAGGTTTGTGGTAAATTAGAAAACGTTGTAGCTCCGCTTCCGTTATTGTTTATTTACCCTCATACGACGGCATCCGCGTACGCATCATTTAAAACGCCGGGTTTTATAACGCACGTTACAGACGTGGTTTAATTCATTGTGGCGTGATGCTGCTGGCGCTAGTTTTTTTTTACATTCCCACGTGAAGTGAGCGAGGCTGCAGTGTCCGCGGCTGGCCGGTGCGGTGCTGTTTGACGGCTTGTCGCTCCGGTGTCTCACGGTGTAAGAGACACGGAGCCAAAAACCTGAAGCTAACACAGAGGACGGAAGGTGATCTTCAGCCATAGTGGTGCTGCGGCCTGTTGTGTTATCTGAGTCCTTTGGTGCAAAGTAACTGAGTACATTCACTCAAGTACTGTACTTAAGTACAATTCTGAGGTACTTGTAGGCTACTTAAGTATTTCCATTTGATGATACTTCTTCTCCACCACATTTGACAGCTTTAGTTACTTTAAAGATGATTTGACATTGACAATAGATGATATAACAGCAGTCAATGGAAAGATCACAGGACAGCCACATGCTTGTCCCCATTGTCCCCATTGTCCCAAAACAGCCAGAGCTGCTAGTCGTCTATTAATAAGTTTGTAACCAGGCCCTGACTGTGTGCACAAAGTGAGTGGTTTGCTATGTCGTTTTTCCCATTCGGAGCGACTGGTTTCATACAAAAATCCACCCTGCTAAAGTTTGCTTTGCTAATCTTGTGCATGACCTCTGACCTCTCTGCAGGGGCAGATATTTGAATATTACCCTCAGGGGGTCAGTAAAACATCAACTGTTTTACTGGCAGCAGTTGAAGCAATGTGCTTGCATTATGTAAGAGCTGGTTATTAATAGGTTAGTTTGCAACAATTAAATTAATTGTCAACTATTTTAATAATTAATTTAGTCATTGTGAGTCGTTTAATAATAACATGTCTAAATCCTTCGATTCCAGCTTCTTGTGAATCATTTCTGGGGTCTTTAGTTCTTTTAGTTCATTTTGTACATATCAGTGAGTCGAGAAAATATTCTGCAGATTAATTGATAATGAAAATAATTGTCGTTTGCTTTCCTGTCTGGAGTTTCATTTCTCCTCACTTGGTGGCAGTTAAATTCCTGCCCAGCCTCCACACGCTTGTATGGACCTGTCTGTCCCAATTATTACTTCAAACCTTCTGAAAACTAAGACGGCATTGAGACATTTACATTTCACCTGCTGCTTTCATTCATATATATACTGTACACAATGTGAAAGAAGTGCAACAATCAAGGGGGCTCAAGTGTTGATGTGTTCATATGCTGCAACATTCCTGCATTTATTTCTGGTCATCTGGTGCTTCTTCAAAACTAACCTATCCAGTTGTTGTTGTTGTTGTTGTTTTACTTCTAAATTCATGTTGCCTCATTTGTTGCCAGGCTAAAGGCGGTAAATGTTCTCTAAAGTTTCACATTGTGCAACTTTTATGTGTAATCGTTATTATGAGTTGTCTCTGATGAATATATGACATAAAAGGAAACAAGTGTGGTTTCACCAATATTGACGTGATGCTTTTATTTACCTACTAGTGTTTGGTTGACTGTTGGTTGGTATCATTAGCAAATGTGGTCTGAATCAGAAAACGGTGTTCTCTGAAATTCATAGATTTAACTTGATAATCTTAGAATTAACGTGTAACATTGGTGTCGAGAGATGGTTTAAAGATGCAGCCGAAAATATAGTGAATAAAGGAAAGGAAAGTTGCTTGAGCCTGAGGTGTAGGAAAGGGACAATGAATGAGTTGGGCAAGCTTAGGTTTAAGTTGTTAGTATCTTTAAGCTTTTGATCAGCTGAATTTCACCATTTTACTGTTTGAAATTATAGTCAGATTTGGTAGTGATATCTGGAACAGTGGCTGCAGAGTAAACTAACCTGTAGGGAGGGGCTGGTTTACACACCTTTTTGAAGGGAATATGTGAATACAGGTGACTTCTCTCTTCAGTTACATTTCCGTTTGATTGGCCTGACAGTGCACAGGTTCTTCACGTGGCTGCAGGGTAAAACAAATATAATAAATATGACCGTGTGTGTGTGTGTGTGTGTGTGTGTGTGCGCAGGCGAGTACATGTGGCGGCATGTGTACACACTTGGAGTGCACTCAGGATTGCAGATGCAGGTATTTAATGCTTGATAATTGGACTTAAATGGTGTCAGTGATCTTCTTTGAGGTAAATAAACCCAACAAAAGCTGAGTGAGTAAGCAAATCAGGTGTTATGCTCAAGCAGTATGTGTGTATTCAATTATTCCTCGTGTCTTTTTGTTTCTTGTTGTGTTTAGAGAGATTAAGTGAGTCTGAAACTTCCTGGAGAAGTAAGAAAACCTAATTCGAAATCCCACTGAAAGTTGTAACTATGCTAATTAACTACAAATCCAGCCTTGGAGCACGGTCTGTCTCAACAGAAGTTGGGTTTCCATCCACTCTTTTAATGTTGATGTGTCGGTAAAAACAAAATGCAACAAATTGCAATGGAAACGGATTGAGTGAATTATTGATGGCGTACAGAAAACATGTGACAGAAATGTCCCTGAGCTGTCCTTCTTTGTTACATTGCGCCATCTTCTTCTTTTTGTGGTTTACTGCACTCTCAGCTATATTTGCAACGTTTCCCACTAATTTTGACATCGGTCTGCATAGTTAATCAATCTTGTGTTATTTGCAGTGTTTTTAGGCAGATGACGTGACTATATGACCTTACGTTGACTTACTTACATGTACAGTGTTGACCTCCATGTTCAGTTCTGTGGACGATACTGAGTGACGTCAGAGCTGCTTCTTGGTGAAATTGGGATGCAGTTTTCCAGTCGGAGCGCTGACTTGGAGAGAAGTACCAGACAGACGGATGAAAGAAATGCTGAATGAGAGATCGCTTTGAGCTCAGTCTAAACTGACGTCTTCAGCTCTCTATTAGGCATTTCACAGAGCCACGATGACACTGTGAAATTACACTCAGACAGTCACATGTGGAAGAAGTGAAAAGGCTTCTGTTTATTGCCCTTCCTTCCTTCTTTTTGATCTCTCAACTTTTCAGAGTCATCAGCATCCTGTATTTCTTGCGCGCTTCTTGGAAAATTTGGGAAATCCAGCAAGCCACACAGACAAAGCATCCTAAATCTTTACTGTAACAATAGGTGGGGCAGGTGTCTCAAAAACAGTATAAATATCCCCTCATTCATATATGCTGTTAATCTACTACTTGAGCTGCTGAAACTGATGTAGGTGATTTCAGGTAACTCCAGCCTGTCTACACACTTTGCTAAAGGGAGCGTTTGTTCCTGCAGAATGAATGGCCTCATTGAGAACTCCTTCGGGAGTTGTCCTGCTTTACTGGTGACACACACACACACACACACACACACCTAACTAAGCACTAGCACAGGCACCTCAGGGGAGATGGCAACATAAATCCATCCCCTCCATTAAGAGCAAGCCCTGAAGTATATCACATTCCTCCATCTTTCTCATTTTATCAACTGATGCAGTTCTGTCCCACCAAACTCACAAAATGTTTCTAGCCAGTTGTACATGAGCTCTTAAACTGGATATTTTTTTAAGCAAAGCAGTCTGATACAAACTAAAATATCTCACCTTGGTGTTGAATGTTAAGTTGTTTGGAAACACATATCGGGTCACTGCATACTACCCCCTTTCTGTCACTGTGTAATTGCGAGGGCCGGTATGTCCATGCCAAATCGGGCCTATGGATGACCTTGTGGTAAAATGGAGCTAAAAGCTTAGTGTAAGGAAACTCTGGGCAGTTTGGCTAATTAACGCAAATGAAAAAAAGTACCTCTTCCTCAAAAAGTACATTTTGTAATTACGTTGGCTCATTCTGAGTGGCTTATGCCTGAAATAAAGGAGGACAGAGTGACTCCTGCACTCATCACATTCCTCCTCAGTACAGGAAGACCCCACAGCGGCCGGGGTCAGGACCCAATGCTAAGCATGCACACTCTGAGCCAGGGTTTTCATCTGTCGTACAGTAGGTAGCTTTTCTTATTACGTCTGGTAATTAATTTGCAGCTACAGTGGAAATGATCAGAGTTTGAGTAGAAGTGACAGCAGGAGACAGAAATGGGCGAGTGTTTGTAATACGCATGTGAGAGAACGTATGTGTGTTTGTTAGTAATGTCATCGGAGGAAGGGCTATTTGGCAAACGGCACTGTGAGCAACATGAGAAGGCCGGCATGTCTTCCCAGTCTTGTGCCAGTCTTACTCTATGGCCCTTGGATGACCTGTCACTACACGTAATAGGCTGTCATGAAAAATTGTGCATAGTGTTTTGACTACTAGGACATTTAGCTGCATTTTATAGCCCCCCCCCCCTTCCAAAATGTCAAAGCTGGTAAGTTGTTTTGAAAGAAGGCTTGAAAGTGAAAATTGAGTGTTCGTATCGAGGTCTGTGACGCGTGTCAGCCAGCTGTGTAGTAGCATAGAGGAAGTGGTACACTCACACATTTCTGGGTGTATTGTGTTTATTTCTGACGTGATCCGTTTGACTGTTTTGTTAGTCTTAAGTGCTACACACGTCTGTAACTTGGATAAACACTAATTCTGGTGATTCACATCTTGCCTGAGTCAGATGTTGCATCAAACCTTTAAGACCAGGTCTATGGGAAACGGGGAAACAAACTCTCCTCTTTTGTATTTTTTCAGGGGTTTCAGGGGGTTTTATTTCTTAAAGTATGTCTGCCAATCAGTGAGCAGACAAGCACTGGTTAGCTGCCTTTATAGTAGTGATAATAAAAAAAACCAAAAAAAAAACAGGCAACATTTAAACAAAGCAACACATACTGTTGCACATCAGAATCACAAATTTCACATATTATACAAACGGTGATAGACAACATATTACAAAACCCCTCACATCATACTTGGAGTCTATTGCATCATATCAAAAATATATTTCACTGAGCCTTGCATCGTACCATGAAGCTCTTGCACAACCCTGTAGCCTCAAATAACATTGTTTCAAAATTTGAATTGAAGTAGGTAAGAATGGGCTTTTAAAACTGTTAAGTTAATGTTGAAAGAATGAAGTACCCCAGAAGGCAAGAGGTCATATTCGGTGTGAAGGATACGAGATGGATGAGACACTATTCACTGTGCTTGTCTGAAAACAGACTGGAGGGACATGGTGGCGGTCTGTACCCGGTTAACTGAACAAAGAGATTGCCGTACCATGCTATACCATCCTATGATTCAAGTCTTACACCAGGGAAACATACGCCAGAGTCGCGGCATCGAGTTGCGGTAGTTTAATTAAAAGTAACCGTTGTTCAACATTTATTAGCTCCAACTCCAACACGATCCGCTCAGGTTCAGTCACCATTGTTTGAAGTTGCAGGTAATGACAAGAAGAAGAAAGCATGCAATAAAAAAAGAGAAAGAAACCATTTCTGGTTTTGCTGCATTTTTCTGATTTGTATAACTCTGAAAAAGCTCTACTCTAAAAGCTGTTTAGAGTTGCAGATGTGGGTAATTCTCGGGGACTGGAACTTATTAAAAATAATAAGACTTGGCAACCATTTTTGACAAATGAGTATTTAAACATGCCAAACATTCAGTGGTCGCAGCTTCTCAAATGTGAGAATCTGAAGCTTTTCTGCACTGTAATGAACTGCCCGGAAGGAAGGACATAAGTGAATAGTCAGCATTAACAGTGGATAATCTAAAACGTGCAGGACAAGAGGATATTATGATACGTTGGAGGAAGACAAAAGCACAGCAGTGAAGTTCAAAAGTGTCTTTTAAAGTGTAATTTATTGTAACTTTTATTCAGGAAAGAAAGCGGAGAATAGAGATGTGAAACCTGACCAGAGTGAGAGCATGTGATGAGCAGTAAGATGAGTTAAGCAGTGGTTGTAATGATTGGTGGAGCATGGTTGTTTACAGCATGATCCAGTCTAAATACCATGTAGGGGAGCATGACGCCTGGCTGTTTATTAATTACTATGAGACTAGCGGAGCCCTCTCTCAGTATTTTGGGACAGTTTGTTTGTCAATGTCAGTGTGTGGCCTACATGGAAAAGAGGACATTTTAAATAGATGCATTCATTGAGAGTTTTTAATAACTGAAATATATGAGCTGTCGGCGCATCACTTCAAACTCAGTCGCTCGTCGAGTAAGTAGTCCTCAGCGCAGGTTATTTTTAGTGAGTGTTGCCAGGGATATGTACATTTGTACACAGGTCTGTGGGTAAACAAAGACCAATGTACAAAGATTACACACAACGTGCAGCCGAGCGCAGAACGCACATGAATCCGTCTTTTGTTTCCTTGTGTCCATCTTCTCCACCAGTCCACTGTCCTCCTGCTCTCCTTACTCACCGATCTTTTTTTCCTACATGTTTGTTTTTCCAGCTGACAGCAAACTAGACTGAATGCTGAAGTTGTATTCTTGTACCTTTTTCACAGTGATTTTTACAAGCTCTCCTTCTCTCCACAGGTCCTGTTTTGAATCCTGGTCCCAGTTCACTTTGCCTTCTCAGATCCTCTTGAGGCCCATCTGCCCTCCAGCAGCGGCATTCGACCCTTTCTTCTTCCTCTCCTTCGTAAGCAGACATGCCTCCAACGTTGGGCGGGCCTGTGGGGTACACCCCTCCTGAGGGTGGCTGGGGCTGGGCAGTGGTGGTGGGTGCCTTCATCTCCATTGGCTTCTCCTACGCCTTCCCCAAATCCATCACCGTCTTCTTCAAAGACATTGAGATCATCTTCGATGCCACACCAAGTCAGGTGTCCTGGATCACCTCCATCATGCTGGCTGTCATGTACGCAGGAGGTGAGTGTCGTGTGTTTGCTCTGTAATCAGGTGAATCAGAGTCGGCAATGTTGTTTGTAGTTATAAAAGTTCCAACTTTTATTATGAATATGCCACATTGCTCCCTCGCAGACTGTTGCTCAGGTTGGGGCTGGTGTAGTGTTTCATGTTTAGTCTTATGTTTGGTGAGTGGAAAAGGGTTGCTGGAGTCGGGTGTGTTGACATTCACGGCTGTGTGTCCCACAGTTTTTCTTTTGTCAGAGTTTGTGCATGACTTTTGTTTTTTGTTTGTTTAGCAAATATAATATTTATGTTTCACTTATTTATTATTTCACTAAAAAAACACAAAAACCTCACCTGACCGTGGCACTGTGTGTTGTGAGTTACCAACCGTCATCGTCCTCTGTACACAAATCGTAGAGACGTGTAATCATCCTAAAACAACTGATTCTTCCACTCTGTGAACTTAACGAAACCTTTTATTTGCACTGCTGCAACAACACGTTAGTTTAGGCGGGATTTAAGGTGGATGATGTTTAACCAGCACTCTTACACATCTCCATATCTAAAAATGGTGTGTGTTTTTCTTTCACTTACTCATGCAGCCTCGTTTGCCTGGCTCAGGGTACCCTCCAGGTTTAGGCATGTTAGGAGAGGAAACTGCTGAGGCAAGAACAGAACGGAGGAGTGAAATTACATAACAAGAGCCAGATGTTGGAGTAGAGGGTTTTTTTTGCCCTCCCCTTTTTTTTTTTCTATCATAATTCACCAGATTAGCGAGGTTGCCCCTAAAGTTTGCCAGCAGGTGATGTCAGTACGTCTGCTTGTACTGTAAACATGAGTGAAGTTGTAGGAATTAACATACCATTAGCATAGTGCTCACTGACTAGTCCTACGTGAGGCAGCGCACGTATACACACTGGAGTTAAAAAAAGGTTTCATAATGTCAGTAATGCTGACTAATAGTGTGAACCGGTAAAAATTTAACAGGATGCTGCTGACAAATTAAGGAAGAAGGAAGTCTGTGGACTTAAGGAAATAAGATGCACTATAGACGTCAAATGACATAACTTGGTAAATGAATCTGAAAATGTTATTGTACTCGTATCTTCTTAAAAGCTACTTGTCTGTACACCTATTATGGTACAGACAGCTATGGCAGACAAGAGCTGCTAAGAGCTATTTTAGTTTA
Source organism: Pampus argenteus (assembly GCA_036937835.1). Lineage (NCBI taxonomy): Eukaryota > Metazoa > Chordata > Actinopteri > Scombriformes > Stromateidae > Pampus > Pampus argenteus. Next base: position 7,600,648 of record CM072864.1, on the reverse strand, counting down.
AATATATAAATATAGGCAAAAAAAAGAGAAATTATACAAGCGTGACAAGATCCTTTTCCATTAACGTTCGTGGTGTTGCGAGGCTCAATGCTTTCAGTCTTTATGCAAAGCTAAGCTAACAGCCTCTTAGCTCCAGCCGTATAAACATGAGACAAGCATCAATCTTCTCCTTCCAACTGTCTACAAGATAGCAAATAAACATATTTCCCCAAACTGTTCTCATCTAGATGGAGCAGTGATGGGCTATGAGTAATGTGATTGATAGAAAAATGTAATTCATTATCTCACATTGTTGTAGCAAATCCCATCAGCTGTTTCAGAGATGGCGATGGCTCTTGACATATTATTCCTCGTCTGCTCTATTTTTTATTTTTATTTTTTCCCTGGTAGGACTGACTCATCACCAGCTGCTCTCCCTCTTACACATCAGATGGTCAGTGAAACTGAACATTTGCTCTGTAATGAACTTTGAATGAACGACGTTAGTGGGGTTGTTTTGTAGGACAAAATCTAGAAAACTGTAAAACTGCTAAAATTAGACGAAGGAAAATCTCGCCACAGCTGAGTTCACTTTCGACACACTCACTTGTGGATGCTTGGCCAGTGTCAAGCTGAGGACAGGTCTTTTCTTTCCTCCCCTCCGTTGTTCTTTCTTTCACAGTGAGCAAACAACTGAGTGAGGGGGAGAACGAATCGTTTATATAATATCTCCCAGAACACTACTCACTGCCCTCTTTGTGTTTTTTGCCAGCATCAACAAAGACTGTCACTGCTGATTTGTTTTCGTGTGCATGAGTGTTGAGTGGATGCGGATTTATTCCTGTCCTTGCACAGGTTTACCTGCATTTTTTGCTGTGAAGCTGCAACAAGCATGCTGTGCTTCTGTGGTGTTTTCATGAGTCACACAGCCTCTCAAAATCACCATATCACGGAAACCCACAGACGGGTTTTTTCACACCCTGATATTCTGTAGTAGATACTAATTTTATACAATACATTTTGCAGTATGCACTTAGTATGCAAGATATAAACGTACAACATTGTTTTATATGAACATGAGTTTATGCAGTATGTGTACTGTGCAGGGCTTTTCATAAATTCAGGTTATTTTTGTTTTCCCCAGTGATGTTTCAACATCATTCACTATTGCTTTCGATTGCACAAAGGCCTTTTTAGCATGCATACTAACAATTTAGCTCTGTACTCATCATTGTCCGCTTCACGATGAACAAAAAACGTATTAAATGTATTATCATTGTAGCAGACCAATCTGGCGAGTGAGTGCTCCTGGATCCAGAGCGCCGCTGGCCTATGTGGTCAGCTGCCAAAATTTAAGGGCAAAGCTACCATAGTCTGTGTGAAGGGCCCGGGCTGGTACCCTCTAGAGATCATTTATATTTAATCATTCTGTTATTTTTATGTGCCTCTCTCTCTCTCTCACTCTCACAGAGTCATAGATTCAGTAGGCCTTTACTTTGTATTCATATGCAGCAGAGCCAGCTACAGCCTGGATCCATGTGAAGGCCCATTCACAGAGAGCAAGGCACGCAGAGCAGAGCCACGTGGACTCTTCTCTTCTCTTCTCTTCTCTTCTCTTCTCTTCTCTTCTCTTCTCTTCTCTTCTCTCCTCTCGTCTTCCTCTCCTCCCCTCCCCTCCCCTCCCCTCTTACTTCATGTAACATCCATGCCACTGGCAGTGCTGTTGCACAATCAGTCATTCTACCTCTTTATTTTTGACATCCTAGCACCACCTGTTGGGGAACAGTAAAAATAGTGAGCTGGTGTGATAACACTGTATTTGCAGTAGGAACAGTACATATATACTGTATATTCAATAGAATTTTTTTCAGTTACCGTAGTTAATCAGCAGGTTTTTCATTTTTTATTAATCAAATATTTGGTCAGTATCAAGCTGGAACGAAGGAGAAATTAATTGTACATGTAGTGACAACTGTTTTATTCACTGTATCTATGCTTTATGCTATATATTAATTCTCCTTCTCATCCTTATTGTTTGGTCTTCCTCCAGGTCCAATCAGCAGCATCCTTGTGAACAAGTTTGGCAGTCGACCAGTCATCATACTCGGTGGCTGTCTGGCAGGGTTGGGGCTGGTCTCGGCCTCCTTCTGCAACACTGTGGAGCAGCTGTACTTCTTCATAGGAGTTGTTGGAGGTCAGTACTAAAATCTCACATTTGGTTTTAAAACATTTCTGTATATCATTATTGTGTTTCTGCTCCCTCTTCTTTTCCTTGTGAAACCTTCTTCTCTGTTTCCCCTTCTTTTGACTCCAGGTTTGGGACTTGCATTCAACCTGAATCCCGCCCTCACTATGATCGGTAAATACTTCTACAAGCGCCGGCCCATCGCTAACGGCATAGCTATGGCTGGCAGCCCCGTCTTCCTGTCCACCCTGGCCCCTCTTAACTCCTGGCTGTATGATCAGTTTGGATGGAGAGGCAGCTTCCTCATCCTGGGAGGGCTTCTGCTGAACTGCTGCGTGGCCGGATCCCTCATGCGGCCCATCGGACCCAAACCTCAGCCGCCCAAGCCCGACTCGGAGATGGCCAAGTCTAAAGAGCAGGAGCCTAAGAAGACAGTCCTGCAGACCATCAACTCCTTCATTGACCTGACACTGTTCAAACACCGTGGCTTCCTGCTGTACCTCATGGGCAACGTCGTCATGTTCTTCGGCCTCTTTGCTCCACTCGTCTTCCTCTCTAATTACGCCAAGAGTAAAAACATCAGCAAGGAAAAAGCCGCCTTCCTGCTGTCAGTGCTGGCGTTCGTTGACATGTTCGCCCGGCCCTCCATGGGCCTGCTGGCCAACACCAGGTGGGTCCGGCCCAGAGTGCAGTACTTCTTCGCCGCTGCCGTCCTCTACAACGGAGTGTGTCACGTGCTGGCGCCGCTGTCTATGGACTACACTGGGTTTGTGGTGTACGCCATCTTCTTTGGTTTTGCGTTCGGCTGGCTGAGCGCAGTGCTGTTCGAGACGCTGATGGACCTGGTGGGGGCGCAGAGGTTCTCCTCAGCTGTCGGTCTGGTCACTATAGTGGAGTGTGGACCGGTGCTGCTGGGCCCACCGCTGACAGGTAAAAACCTCCAGTAGACATCGCAGGAAGTTTTACATGAAGTACATTTCATATCATTACACCTTCTTTAATCACTTTCATACGTCTAATCTCTTCTGTCTCTCTTATCCACCTACAGGTCGTTTCTTTAACTACTACCATCACTACGACTACACGTACATCTCCTCCGGCGTCATCCTCATTGTCGCAAGTATCATGCTGTTCGTGGGAATGGGCATCAACTACAGACTGTTGGCAAAAGAGAAAAAAGAAGAGGAGAGAAGAGAGCGCGAGGAGCCCAAAGAGGAGCGCGCCGCCATGCTGGCGCCTCCCTCGCCCTCAAAATCAGTCGAGGGGGGCGAGGAGAAGAACGTACCGGCCGCTGTCACGTTGGATGACGTCGCCAGGATGGACGAGGACACAGTGTAGAAATCAGCGGGACTCAAAGGACACGCACACACTGCATTACACACGCAAAATACACACACATTTATAGAGACACAACCCTGAAGCCATAGAGACAAACTACTTTTATCTTTTAAAAAGTGAGACCAGCCGCTGTGACGCTCAGCGCAGCTGTAATGCTCACGCAGCTGTAATGCTCACGCAGCGTTTCACCACTTTCAGACCTCTGGTTTTGGTATTTGATGTGCCTTCGGTAAACTCAAGTCCTCCAGGAGCACACGCCTGCTTACGTAAACAATAGACGCACAACAGACAGAACGACTGTAGGACAAAAATTGAGTAACCTAACGAGGACTTTATTCTCAGGGTCTTGAGCTGCCGTAAAGGTTCACACACACACACGTACAGTACAGTACTTCGAGATAATGTATGCGTTTCCCTTCACACACTGCATACATACACAATTGCATTGCTTCACTCCTCAAGGAGTATGAATTAAAAGGGACTAATACAGTCGTGTAAGTGTAGGCACAGTGTATCAATCTTTGTTGTGTTCATTTTAGTTTGAGTATGAAGTATGAAGTCAGCAACATTTCCAGGTTTTAAGATTTTTTTAATCACGAGAGAAATTTGGGAAAAAAGGAAATCTGGAAGCTCACTACGTCGCAGAGGGAAGCGCTTGTGTCGGCATTTCCAGGTCTATATTTATATTCTGTGGCTCCACTATCTTTAAATATTTTTGCATGAATTACAGTTCAGAAAACTTGGACAGTATTAGGAATTCACTACTTCTTCCTCGAGCTTTATTACACATGTCAAATTCTCAAATACATCTGTATTGCTGCGAGCAGCAGGATGAGACCAATCACAGTTTTACACCACACCACAACAACAACAGAAACTGGCCTGTCTATGGTGCCAAGAAAGGAGAAAAAAAATGCCTAAAATTACCCTAATTTTGGTATTATAGAAGTCGCAGCACCCTAGTGTTTTATTAAAAAATTGTGAATTTTAGTTTTCAGTTGTATCAAGAAAAAAAATCTATACATTTTGCTCACAGTGACACAATGACAATCTAACTACAAGTAAACTTTTTAGTAGATTTTGATTTGTATTTGAATGAAAGGATGTGTGTGTGCGTGTGTAGCCAGCTTTTTTATCATTTCATCTGAAATTCAGCCTCCACAGTATCAACATGTGCATAATGTGTCATATCAGATCCACCATGTGTCAGTTTAAAATCGATCAATCACAGATACTCACTGCTTAGTTCTGGGTTGATCGATGAGAGGGAACAGAAGACATGATGAGACGTCTTCAGCCTGAAAATGCTCCTTATTTTCCTTATGGGGAAATAAATGGAGGTTTTAAATAGTTTAATAGACTTTGTTTCATTGAAGTATTGCTTGGTGAAAAAAGAAAAAAAGATGATTGTTGTAACAATGAAAATCTGAAAGCAGAAGATATTGAAGTTTTGAAGCAAGACTCAACCTCTTTGTTTTTAATAATTTTTTTTTACCACAGACTTTTTCTGATCATATAAGTTTCTGACAAAAAAAACAAACATTTGAAGGCACCAAGCTGGACTGTGTGTATATTATTATTGACATTTTATTGACAGATTAAACAAAGAATCAAGAAAATTATCAACAGATTAATCGACAATGAAAATTATTGTTAGTTTGCAGCCCTGTTTACTTTTTAGTCAATCCCACATAAGCTGTAAATGTTCAGTTATGTGTATTTATCCGCAGCAGAAAATAGGTCCTAACAAAAGTATTTACTCCTGTTCGAGTATCGGTTGATAAACACTACAAGAGGACAAGCTGTTTAGGGAAGTTATTTAGCGTTTTCTAAAAAATAAAAAAGTGAATTTTTTAATATTTTTTTTTATGATTATTTTTGAATTTATATGTTGAGTCAGCACCCCAAGACGAGCCGCGGAAGTATTGAGACATAATAACACATTCTTGGGATTTGTCAACTATGAGACAAATATAAAACCTCACCAGATTTATCATTTAAATTCAGAAGAAAATCAAATTAAAGATCCAACAGTTGAATGTTTCTGTAATAGAGCACTTATTTCTCTCTTTTCTAAATTTATTTTGTATTACTTGATGGGCGTTGAGTTGCTCCAACATTTTCATAGAGAAAAATGTCTGAGTTTCATTTCAGGTAACAAATTCCTTTGGGAACCTTAAATTGTATCTGATATTCTTGTGAGTGTGTTGAAAATAGTTGACGTTTACACTGTACGTATCTTTATTTGTTGGTTTAAGTATTAATTTTCAAACAAATTAATCACAAAGTGTGACAAATGTCCTTTTTTTTAAAAAAAATTTTGGCTGGGTGTTGAGGGAACATGACATCAGGAAAAAGAAGCTCGTTTGTTTTAACATATTGTTTGTAGGGATGTGCCCATATCAAATTTTCACATTACAATTATCATCGGTAAAAGTATCACAGTAAACGGTATTGTCACAAGAATCATACAATTGATGTTAAAGTACAGTTAAATTACTTTAATTACATCATCATCTCATTCACTTAACTGTGGTCTGTGTGTTGCAGTTTTGATGGACAAAAATAGGTTTAAAGATTTTCAAAATGCAAATTCTCGTTTTTTTTCAGAAATGCATTTATTAATCCTGATGAAAATTGATTTATTTAAGAATTTTGTAGTAAGTGTTGTCTGCTGGGTGTCAAGAGTTAAAGTTAAAAAGCAGAGAAATGTGTCAACATGCGCAGACAAAACAGTTAATGGCAACAGTTCACCACAGTATAAAGTTTAGACAGTTTACTGGCACATCTCTAGATTTGACCGAAAGTATCCGGATCTCTGTTTGGGATTAAGATCAGGAGAACGAGTAGAGTATTATTGTTTTATCTCATTGTGTCCACATTCCCCTGCTCTCAACTCTGACAGCAGATTGACACTCATGAAGGTACGGATACATTATAAACTGGCAACTGCTGTCATAATTTCAAAAATGTGTTTATTTCTCTTCAGATTTGGTTTTGGAAATCGACCAAAACCTTCAGTTATTTTGCCTTTCAAGGTGTGTTTGAAAGGAAAAAGTGAAACCTTGAAAGACTGAAACAAATCTACTTCATTGAAAAACTGAATGTTAGTGTTTTTCAGTGCAGGGGAGTTTTAAAATGGTACTGTACATTCAGCACCTTTTTATATGATATAAAAACAAAAAAAAAGAATAATGTGTCCAGTTGTTGGAAAATCTTTTTTTTTTTTTTTGTCTCAGTAGTCCAGATGTTTTTATGTCTTTGTATGTGTGAAGTGTTTATACGACTATTGAGAGAATGAATAAAGGTTTTGTTTTGTTTTTATTAAAAAAAAAAACCCCCAAACTGCTGGCATTTATTCTGTCGAGATAGGAAGAAAAGGAAATGTGTATATATATTTTTTGTAATCAGCAATCGGATGCAGAATATTCCTTTAAAAAGAATTTACAGTAATTACACTTTATACAAGTTATTACAGTATTTGTTGTAACTGAGCTTAAAGGAATAGTTCAACATTTTGGGAGATTTGCTTTTCTTTCTATGAGTTCAATGACAACATTGATACTCTTAACTCTTAAATTATGAAGCCAACCAGCCTGCACTACATTGTCTTGTTATAATGAAAATGAATACTCATAAGGAGAAAGGTGAAGTATTAGATTGTATCTGCATCTCTGCTGAAATAGATGCTAATGAATGTTTGAATTGATTGATCAAGATTTTCCTTTAAGACGAACACACACATGAATTTCTGCTCTTACTAAAGCAACTCAGGCGAATCACACCGAAACAATCTAGATGGAAAGATAGCACATTATTATTTTAGATGAACTGTTCCTTTAAAAGTTTAAAGTCCTGAAAAGTGCTGGAAAAGGTTTGTTTGTCATTATACTTTCATTAACATGTCTGATAGGTGATAACTTAATAAACTCATAGTGCAATTAAAAGTAAAAAATATTTTATATTATATTTTATAATATATTATTTGCAAATTGTACTTAGGATTCCATCTGTTTCCAGTCTTTATGCTAAGATAAGCTAAGCGACCCCTGGCTCATATTTTGACTATAAACATCACAGTGGTATCATTTTTGTTTTCGAACTCTTCTAACAAATAAGCCCAAAATGCCGAACTATTCCTTTAACAGTAACAAACATGTTCTAGTTTTGTCGTGTTCTACAGAGAACAGAAGATGATATTTCTGTACTCTGATGGGTGCCTGGTTGTGTGTGTGGTTCAGGAGTTGGAGGTGTGTGTGGTGGTGGAGTCATTGGGTAAAGAGCCTCGGCGGTGTGTGTGTGTGCGACACAGCAGCAGTAGACGGAGCTCCGGAGAGACGCTGCTGGAGAAGGCAGAGTAGATCCAGGGATTGGTGCATGAGTTCAGACTGGCCAGGAGCATCAGCAGGGTGAACACTGCACCTGCACACACACACAAACTACTGTCAAGGTGCCTTTAAGCAAGGCCTTTCACTCCCAGTGATTAGTAAGAGGCCGTAGTTGTGCTCAGTAAGGCTGCAACAACCATTCAATCAACCATTTATTAAAGATGCTGTAAGGCTGTAAATATAGATAAAGTCATTTTTATGTTTTCTGATTTGTATTTTTTTTTAAGTTCAAGACACCAAACCAGTGATCGTTTAATCATTTTTTAAGGTGAATCATCTAAAATATGATAAGGGTACAATGAGGATCAGGTTCAGGTCCAGTTCAGGGTGATGGTTAAAGTTAAACATGTTGCTGTGCTGGTTAGGATTGTGTGTTTGTACCGTTCTGAGGTGGGTTGGGGTCCCAGGCGGCCCACAGCTGGACACTGAAGAACGGAGCCCAGCAGAGTGAGTAGACGAGCACTATGACCAGCGTCATCCTCACTGTCTTCGACATAGCCGCTGTCACCCCTTCTCCTCGAGCAGGGTGGGCTTTGACAGGTGGGGGGGCGCAGACAGCAGAGGGCGCTGCAGTGTCAGGAAGCACGTCCGGCTGCAGCTCAGCTGACAGGAAAGACACAGACAAGAATGTTAAAGGACTTTTTTTTTGACATATAGAAAACTTTCTTCTACCACAAAATGACTATAAATATAATAATATGAAGCTCTTAAGAAGAATTTATTGGACAGTGAAAAACTCCACAACAGCTACTTATAAATCCTGCAGAGCTTCTGTTTTTGAGGGAATATCAGTCTTAAAAATCCTATTTATAAAGCCATAGATTACATATAGCACCTTCTATTTGAAACAAGATGGATCATAACCAATCACCTCTATGCTTCAAATGGATATATAAACACATATCACAGTTTTGTGTCACTTCCTGGATAATGTATTACTTTTGGCAAGAAGATGTATCTTGTTCAAATGGATCAAGGAGACCCATGTTGTTGTTTTTGTGTATGTTCATATACACTGTGCCATGTCATACTGCTTATTTTATATACATGTAAAAAGTAAAATAAATGTTTTTTTTAGTAAACAAATATAAGATGAAAGGTAAAATGATGAGAGTACAGTATAAGACATGACCATAACCACTATGTAAACTGATAGCAGTGTATACTATGTGAATCGTACCTGGGTGAACAGCTGTGTAGCTGTGAATGTCGCAATGTGAAGTGACGCTGTTGGATCTGAGTGGACCCATAGGAAGGTTCTGGTGGGTGGATCCAGGGTCGAAGCTGGTGTGAGTCCCCGGGTTGTTAAACATGAGTGGTGAAACATGCAGGGAGACACTGGACCTCCCTCTGCTGCCTCCTCTTCCTCCTCTCTGGCTGTCCCATCTGGTTGGAGAGAGGGAGACGGGGGACAGGCGACGCTCTGACTTCAGGTGCAGATTGTTGTGGATCTCCCTAAAGATTCGCACCTGAGTGAAAAGAACAGAAGCGATAATAAATAAATAAATAAATAAAAGAAAATCCTGGTAAAGCACCAGTTAGCACTATTTTGTGTCAGGAGCAAATTCTGCTCACCTGGCAGACAGTGATGATGAGGACAGGGATGATGAAGACAGCCAAGGTCATCCAGGTCACGTAGGCCCTGAGGCCCCAGGTCTCAGCAAAGTTCCCCCAACATTCATACACTCCTGGAGCCACTTCTGAACGGGAGAAGATGAAAACCTGGAGGGTGAAGAGGTGTGTGGGGCGACAGCAGAGAGGTTTGTGAGTGTGTTTTTAAGTCAGGTAAGGGCAGAGGAAGATGCCATCCCGCGTTCAGTAAAGTTTATGTGGTTATCTAACTGTTTTTTAAATTAGATTATTACAGCAAAATACTCAAATTAACAGTAACATTTACTTCAGTGAAAGTATTATCAGCAAAGTGTATCAAAAGTATCTAAAGTAAAAAATACTTGCTCTGCAAAAAATACAGTGTGTCAGTCTGTGTTAGAGATGTGTCCATGTTTAAACAATATTTTCCTATTGGCAGCCTGCAGTCTACCTGTATGAGTCTACCTGTACCAGCTTATCTGTATCAGTCTACCTGTACCAGCCTACCTGTATCAGCCTACTTGTATCAGCTTATTGGTATCAGCTCACCTGTTTCATTATACCTGTATTAGTCTACTTGTATGAGTCTACCTGTTTCAGTTTACCTGTCTCAGTCTACCTGTACCAGCCCACCTCTATCAGAATATCTGTATCAGTCTACCTGTACCAGCCTACCTGTATCAGCTTATCTGTATCAGCTTACCTGTTTCATTATACCTTTATCAGCCTACTTGTATGAGTCTACTTGTATCAGTCTACCTTTTTCAGTCTACCTGTCTCAGTCAACCTGTATTTTCCTACATGCATCAGCCTACCTGTGGCAGCCTACCTGTATAGGCCTACCTGTGGCAGGCTGAGCAGCAGCGACAGCCCCCAGGCCAGCAGTATGAAAGAGTTCCAGCGCTGGGTGGCCCCGCTGCGGTGCGCCTGCAGGGGGCAGCATATAGCGTAGTGGCGGTCCATTGTCATTGCGACTATCATGTAGGAGGAGGCGAACATCCCGAGAACCTGCAGGTATTTCACCAGGCGACACAGGAAGTCTGGGCCAGGAAAGCGACCCCTGGCGTCCCACACCAGCTGAGGCAACACCTCAGAGACAAAGAGGAGGGGAGGACGGATGGTGTGAGAGGCAGAGACAGGGTGCAGCTTCAAAACACAATAAATACTAAATCCAATTTTCAGCAAGTGCCCAGGGTGTAGGAGTGGGTAGAAGTGTATGTAAATGTGTGTGTGTGTTACCTGGAACAGCGCCACCACCAAATCAGCCAGACAGAGGTTGAGCATGAACTGGTGTAGCGGGTTGTGGTGTCGTCTCCGCCTCAGTAACACCACCAGGACCAGCCCGTTGCCAAGTAATGCCATCACCAAGATGACTGCCAGCACCACCACCTCTGCCACTGCCAACAAGGCGTCACGCTCCCATTCAGTGACATTGGTGCCTGCCGGGGTCACAGAGACCATGGCCTCGATGGATGGGTATGGATCTGTTGCCAAGGAGACTGACATGTTGTCTGGGAGAAAACAAGGGAAACAATTTTGACTGTTTTGGGAATTATAAAATGTAATAATTACATCATTTAAAATAGAGAATTAACTGTAAAGGAATAGACAGGCTTTTTTTTTCTTTTTTTTTTTTAACGGAGCGACTGTAAAGGATAAATGACTGTAAACTTTCCAACAGTAATGAACTACTTACAGAATATTCATTGAGACATTTCACCCAAAACCACAAACTGGAACATCATGGTACAAACTCACTGATAATTTATACCAGGCCACAAGTAACAAAAGAGTTTAACTGATTCAATGAAACACAGATGAAATCTTGTCACAGGACGAGTGTACACCTTAAAATAATTCATCTTTTCTTGGAAGGACAAGAACACTGTTATGGTTTTACCCCTCAGTGGAACCGAGGCAAGTGAGGACAGTAAGTAGGTTTTTTAAGGGGAGTTTTATCCTTGAAGATGCAAAACACAGTGAGGCAAATTTGAGATTTGTGATATTGGGTTGTATAAATGACTTGACTCGAACCTTTCTTTGACTCAAATGCACGTCTTTTTCAGTGGCAGTGCCTGAGAATGTGTACTCAGGAACAATATCGATGTCTGTGCCCTGCTGTGTTCAAAAATCAAATGACCATGTATTTGTCATTGGATAAAACGTAATTATATCAACAGACTCATTATCATTTAACAGACTAATAATGACGGATTCATTAGAAAATGTCATAATATGCCTGTTATCATAAGTATTTCTGTGGAGAAAGTCTGATCCTACAGGAGTACAATTTGGTGGACATCACACCGTTGACCCTGATACACGAGGACCTGTCTGTCAAGAAATACAATATCCAAACATTGAGTATTATATTATTTATATTAAAATTACACAGACATTTCTCTGCAAGAAGATCTGGCTGGATAGTGTTGAAAGGTGAGGAAAAAGTCAGAGATTAAGAGCCTGACATGGTTTTGGGGATCAATCTCAAATTTATTTGTCTTTATTATTTATTATTTTACAGATGAAGCCCACTACTTTCCCACTAGATATAATTCCACCTTTCCTTCTTAAGCAAATATGCGATACAAATGGACCATTTCAACCATAACAAATTCATCCATAGTTAATGTTTATATCCCGCCCCTCTTCAAGTACGCTGTCTTTCAACTTCTAATCATAAAAAGCAAATTTAGATTAAACTATTTTCTAATCTGGCGCCTGTATCGAATAGGACGACGTCATTTGTCTGTGCTTGTTAAACGGCTGGAGAATATATGGTCAATCTACAAAACTGTGGCTCATGTTTTGCAGGGCTATTCAGTGATGGTGTCTATAATATGAATTCCTTGATATTAAATGTTCAACTGCAGTTTTCTGTGTTGGTCCCAGTAGTATTTGTTATAAATGCAGTTGCTTTCCAATCCTGTCTTGAGATGTTTGATTTGAAAGAGATTTTAATTGTAATTATTATAATTATCAGAATTACCTGTAAATCAATTCCCCTCAATTTTACATTGAGTTATCTATTTTTTATATTTTGTTTTGTTCTGTTTTAATTACTTAACTGCGTCATAAAATGTATTCTGTTCTTACTGTTCTACTTTGTTATTGTCTCACCAATAACCAAAAATGGACCACGTTTGCACTTTGCTTTCCTTTTTGGTTTTGTAGCAAATGCTGTTTGTTTTTTTAGAAACCGTTATCTGCCAGTTAGTGTGTAATGTCGATCACTGGAGATTAAGTCAAACAACCTTGACCTTATAACAACCTGCCCATTTGCACTCTGGTAAATAGTCCCACATGAGGGGCCCTCTCTGCATGCCTCTGAGATTATGTGTGTCTGTGTGTGTGTTGAACTGTAAGAGTGTGTGAGAGGCTGCTGTAAACATGTTTCACATTTCATTGTTTCACTATTAAAGTGTTCACGGAAGCTTGACACGTAATCCTCTATTAACTGTGTGTGTGTGTGTGTGTGTGGGATGTTTAAAGGCAGTGGAGAATAAGTAAAATAGATATGGCTCCAACTTGACCTGCAAACATGCATCTGTACGTACACTGTAAACACATCCTGAGTCAATACTTTGAGGAACAAGTGGCCTGTAGATAGTGATGATTCATAATCACTGATGTCATAATCCGTCCTGTAATCATTTCTGGAAAATATGGTGGAGAGCTACAGTGAAAAGATGGGAACTGCTAATTGGTAATTAGCACTAATTGGGAGAGCTGGCATTCAATAAATCAACTGTACTTAAAGACCTCCTCCACTCAAAAATGTCTTGTTAATTAGTGCTTCACTTGGATGTTTGAGCTTCACTGTGCAAAACGATGTATGTGCAGAGTTTGTTTTTCTCATTCAGCCCAAGTTTCTCTGCGCGTGACGTAAATCTGAGTTTAAGGCGTGAATGTACGAGTATGATGTGTGTAAATCGTAGTTCTGGGTGGAAATGAAGAAGGGGAAAAAGCAGTCAAACTTTAGAAATGAGCAATATTTGTATATTTATAAATTCTGGATTTTTTCACTGAGGTAGAAAGCTTTTTTAAGGATTTTTAACAAGGTAATTGAACAGCCGTAGTTACATACTGTAATAGTCTTGTCACTTTTTAGATCATAAAGATGCATGATAAGTATTAACTAGATATTTTTTGAGGACATTTCTTCTCAGTCCTCACAACTTCAAAGCAACTTTTGAGGGTTACAATTTTTTTTTTTTTTGTTGAAGATCACCTCCAGGTATGTTTTAAGGGATTCTTCATTTCTGGACACAAGATGTATCCTACTTGATTGGAAAGTTGTAAATGTATACTGGACCACAACTAGTTACCAAACTAGTTAACAAACCAGTTGTGATGTTAAACAATTATCTAGTATGTACACGTCTTAAACTGAGATTTTCCATCTTTACCAAATAAATGTGAAAACAGCTTTTTAGCGTCAAAAAAAAAAAAAGCATAAATATGCACCATTAAATTCAAACATCCAACTGACGTAACAAGATGCAAAACACATTTTTTTTAGTAGAAGAAGCTATTTTGCTATTTACAAAAGAACAGACCAGATGTCTGGAAATTGTTAGCAGTTCCACCAAAGAGTCACTTTCTAAATTTCTCACATGGCTTCATTTAAATAACTGTTAAAAAAAACTGGTCAAATTCTCCAGTAATATAGTGCAGCCGGGGGATAGTGCACACTGTGAAAATAATAAATTCAGATTCCACTTCAACTGTTCCCCCTGACTTTCTGTTTTAATCAACAATTGTTGACGCTGTTTGACATCTTTTGACTATGTTAATCCAATTAGAAATCTGGACACCTGCTGATCATCCCTCACATTAATTTTTCACCAATGAAAAAGCTAAAATCTTATCTGTGTACTTCTCATGAGTTGTTTTTGTCATTCTTGTCTACAAATGAGACTCTCTCAACTTCAACAGGTATATTCACATTAAACACTCCTAAACCTCCACCTGTGATCTCACAGGTAATTCTCCCATCTGAGTAGAAAACAGAAATAAACAGAAAAACCAGGAACAGAGCACGAGCAAATGTAGACGATTTACTCACCTCGTCCTCGTCTTCAGTGTCCCGTGAAGCATCTGCAGGAGCTGGGACGACCTGATCTGCTGTTGCACATACTACCCTCATCCATGCTGTGTGTGTGCGTGTGTGCGTGCGTGTGTGTGTGTGTGAGAGAGAGAGAGCGAGAGAGAGAGAGAGAATTTTCCTCTTGCTTATTACTCTGATGGTGACCTCTGCCAACTCATGCTGTTCACTCCTTCTCTCTGCTCTTTAACACTCTTGCATCCCTCCCTCTTCTCGCCTGTCTCTGAATTCATGAAAAGGGACAAAAAGTAGGAGAAAGCAGAAAAGAAAAAGAGGGGTATTCAAGTGGGAAGCGGGTGTGATGATCAAAGGATGCCCAGGTTGGTAAATTAATGTAATTTCCTGCTGATTGTTTAGATATTAACCATGTTGCTGTTGGCCACACTTTGATCCGCAATCAGGGCAGAACAGAAGCACATGACCGACAGATCAAATGAGGTTTCTGCTGTTAGGCTCAGAGTGATCAAAGACCTTTCATGGGCGCACACCCATATTTCACTAATACATGTACGTGTGATTTTACATCACGTGGGTGCAGAGTGTTAGAGATGGGTAGGAACAGGCGGAGAGAGGGAGGAGAGACAGCATCAGATGTTGTGACAGATGGGATGTAAGGTTTTCAGAGAAAAATGAGAAGGCAGCAAGAGGAGGAGAGTTATCTTTACTCCATGACTTTCCCTTGTTTTTCCTGCCCCCCCTCCATCTCTCCGTCTCCTGCATTCCACCTCTTTCTTTCTTTCTCTTTCTTTCTTTCTTTCTGACAGTGCAGTAATCTGTTTGCTTCCCCTCAATTGCCCCAGCGTTTGGAGAACCTCTAATTATCGAGGGGCCCGCTGAGTGACCCTAAACATACACACACATGCACACATTCAAACATGAGGCTGTTAACCGCTTCAGCTACTTCTTTTTTTATTAGGATGCTACCACAAAACAGATTACTGTAATTAGTTGTAGGCTGCTTTACAATGTATTGATTAGATAGCCATTAGATTCACATTAGCCTCTGTATAATAAGAGTAGCATATAACTATATTTACAACACTTTAATAAAACATTGCTCAACATTGAGCTCAGGTCTATTCTGTTTCCACGGTTCCTCTGTGGAGAGACAACCATCGCTGCAGCTCTCCACCAGTCAGGCCTGTATGGTAGAGCGACTCCTTAGTAAAAGACACATGGTAGCATTGAGCAAAGGTTGTGAATACTTGTGTACATATATTATATATATTTTATATACTTTGTGTGTGTGTAAAATTGAGGAAAATTTAATCCATGGTTTTATGTCTTTTATTTCTTATTTCATAGTAGGACTGTCTCAAAATGTGTATGCCCTTTCTGTGTGTGTGTGTGTGTGTATAGTGCAGTGCAATATAAATAAGTGTGCCTTTGCCTTAGTAATAAAGATGTTAACACAATGTGGCCTCCCAGTGGTCTAGATGAACCAGTGCAGCATTCATGTCATACACGTGTTAAATAAAGCACAGCTGTTCATGAAGCCAAAAAATGAACTACAGGGGTAAATAGTTTATTAGTGGTGAGATAAGAGTCTTAATGAAGTTCTTACTCATTACATTCAGTAGGACAGCTGTGTTTTAGTAGATGAACGACAACTGTTTGGTTTAAAATAACTTTAAATTCAAAAGCATAAATAACAGGTTTTAGTTACTAATAAATACATAAATCAAACTGAAACCTTTAAAAGACTGAGTAACTCAAACAGGCTCAGGTTAACAATAATTCAATCAGTTAGGAGGTTGAATGATGCTTCTGCTTTAAACATACAACTTTTAGTAAACCTTATAAAGGAATACAAACTATTGCATAGGTATACAATCTGTTTTCGTTCAGTTTTCTTTTGGTATTATTATCAAACAACTTGCTATTTCATAAAATTGCATAGAAGAGCTACAATACAACATGCAGGTACAACCTGACTTTGCTTATTTGTGTGTGTCCTAGACGCTCAGTGTCAGAGGCCCCGTGCTCTGGATGGCATTCATGATGGACCGGACCACTTCAGAGGTGGAGCCTTGGCCTCCCAGGTCAGCAGTGTGCAGCTGGAGGACAGAAGAGATGATACGAGGACAGTAAAAACAGTGTGTGCAGAATATACTCTTCACATCACAACATCACTGAATAGAATTGTAATGGAACAAAAAAACAGAAATATGGACGATAAAAAGAGGGTCAGATCACAGTCAGAAAACAGGACCATTAAAAAGTCAAATGTCACTTTGGTTAAATGAACCCTTTATGTCTCATAGGGAGCGGGTCCTCTTTTACAGAGCCTGATATGTTACACTGCCATGTTTTTACAGTAGTCCAGAACATATAAACCAAACACTGGATTTAGAGTTTCGCAGCCACCGGTGGTTCTTCTACACACTTAGAGGGGGAGGGGGAGCGGAGATGTATATTCAGTTGATAAGTCCGACATACTGGTCCTTTAAACATAGCAAATGAACCCGTCATGAGTTAGACTTTGAGGCGTGTGATGAGGCATACCCGAGTCTCAGAGACATTGGAGAGGATGGCTCTGCGGATCATGCTGGCGTAGGCGTGGAGCTTCAGGTGATCTAGCAGCAGGCAGGAGGCCAGCAGTATGGCCGTGGGGTTTGCTGTGTTGCGGTTAGCAATGCTCTTTCCGGTGTTCCTGGTGCCCTGCGACATGTTGAGTAAATAAATGGAACAACATCACACAAAGCACCTTTAACATTTGAATTATTTATAATGTTACTGAAGTACTGATGTGAGTAAAGGGTAAAGTAAGATATTTCAGTGTATTTTGATTCTAATTTTATGTGATAATGAAAAATATTAAATGAATCTAATCAGTCAAACAAATATTCCAATATACAGTATATGCACACCAGCATCCAATAGCACAATATATTGACCTCAGCTCATATATAGTGTTCCAGGTGAAAACAATGTAAAATAAAGATCCCACTCGATGCATTTGCAGTCTTATGATTAATATGAAGCGGGTGTTTCTGTGGCAACCTTCAGGACATGCTTTTAAATCACAAGCGACGCAGTTAGTGACGTGTTTTCCATCAATCACTGGTTGGTCGAGAAGAAACTATCTGCAGTTTGGTTGAAGCATTGTGATGTTTTTCTCTTGCTCTGCTATTGTGACGTGGCATAGTGATCTAGAAGTGAAGTTGAGTGAGGTCCAAACCACATCTGTAATTACTGCTCATCACCATACGGTGACGCCAAAGAGAACGAAACAGAGATCTTCAAGATTGTGTTACTTTGAGGTCGTGAGTCCTCTCACCGTCTCAAACACGGCGTAGTCCTCTCCATAGTTGGCTCCAGGCACCAGGCCCGGTCCACCAACCAACCCGGCACACACATTGCTCACCACGTTGCCATACAGGTTGGGCATGACCATCACATCGAACTGCTGGGGCCTGGAGACCAGCTAGCACACACAGACGGACACAAATAATACATGGTTTTGGAACATTTATACAGCTTGAAGAAAATAGTTTATTCAACATCTTGAAATACTCTAATACTCTAACCAGGACTAAATACATGTAAGCTGAAATAAGGCATCATGCAACTGTAGAGAGTCACAATCTTCAGATTTAACATAGGGATGCAACTAATCATTATTTTCATTAGCAATTATGGTGATCTGCCGATAATTTTCCAAATTATTAATTTTGTCTGTAAAACTGTCATATAATCTGACCTAATGGCCACAATGTCATGTTTTGTCTGATCGACGTTCAAACAAATCTAAGATTATTCAGTGTAATATCACGTGTGACACAGAAAAGCATAAAATCCACACATTTGAGAAGCTGCAACCAGCAAATGCTATTTTTGATTTGACTAAAATTATTATTCGGTCATCAAAATAGTTGCCGGTTAATTTTCTGTTTATTGACTAATTGATTTATTGACTAATCGTTGAAGCCGAACATGATGGTGACGATACTGTAAACACAACGTAATGAAAAGACATAATAATGAACATAATGCAAACATGCTGTAGCTACCTGCATGGTAGTGTTGTCTACAATCATGCTGTCGAAGGTAATATCAGGGTAACCGCTGGCAACCTCCTTACAGCACTCCAGGAAGAGGCCGTCCGCCAACTTCCTGCCTCGAGGAACACACACAAACACACACACACATTAGGATGTATGGTGTGTTTTACAGAGAAGAACAAAGACAAATAAAGAGAGGCGTAAAACACACACAAACACAAAAACTGACATGATGTTAGCTTTGTGTACAGCAGTGACTCGTCTGCGTCCTTTCTCCCGAGCTGTTTTAAAGGCATAGTCGGCTATACGCAAAGATTTGGTCCTGGTGATGATCTTCAGACATTCAACAACCCCCGGTACATTCTGCAGACAGAGAGAGAAAGAGGAGACAGAGCTACAGATATGTCACCATAACAAGCTCACATATACACACACACATTACACACCTCATGCTCCAGGCTGCTATACTCTCCCTCTGTGTTCTCCCTTATGATCATGATGTCGATGTTTCGGTGGCGTGTCCTCACCCCTGGCAGAGACTGGCAGTGCATCACGTTGGCATAAAGATCCAGAGAGGTGCTGCAGAAAGAAAGAGGTAAGACAGAGATGGAATACAAGAACAAGCACGGAGGGCCAAACTTCAAACTCCAGTAATACAGATGGAAAAAGTGGTAGGACTCACCGGAGCAGGTTGTTTCTGGATTTGTAGGAAGGAGGCAGGTTGTGGTTGGTCTCAATGTTACCTGGATAAATGAAAACTAAGTTACACACCTAAGCATGACAACTGAACACAACCAGATAAGCAGCATGTCATGACTTTTTCAAACCTGACAAATTGCTGAAATCCTCACAGAGCTCGCTTTTTATCATATTTTATTTTTGACTGACTGACGTAATGTTCTCCTATATGCTGTAAAATATTTCTGATATATTTTGATAATAAATGTATAATTGTGGAACGTTGTTATTTTCCAAAATACTAACATTTACACATTTTCCACACCTTTACACACCTTTCAGTGCAACTCCATTGCGTCTGATAGCCATTATGGCATTATTGATGTCGTCTTCTGAGTCCATAGTTGAGTCCACATTGACAACTTCAAAGTCCACTGGCACACAGCAGAACCTGATGATAAATATAACAATATGATGATAATTAAAACAGACAGAGAAGAAGCATGCATAAATATGACAGAGCTGAGTTATTGAGTCGATTACTGACTTGATTTTAACACTGAATGTTTGTGATGTGTGAATTCTTACCGGAATAGTTCGCGCACATGGTTTGCCAGCTCTGGTCCGATGCCATCTCCAGGAATCAGAGTCACTGTGTGCCTGCCTCCATACCGTGCAGGAGGAGGCTGTCATACACAGAAAATGATTCCTCCTGATACAATCCTGTAGAACAACTCTAACCAACTGAGAACACTGGACATCAATGACAACTTATGATCTCTTGGCTAATTGACTAAATACATAACGTGTGCTACACTAACCGCCTGTGTGTGTTTAAGCAACCATACTCACTATGGCCTGGTGTGGGTGGATGGAGGAAGGAGGAATTCATGACGTAGGAGAGAAAACAGGGAGGTTAGTGGGAGAAAAAAGGAGGGGAAGACACGTGGTGACCAGCAGCTTCCTGGTAGAATCGATGAGACAAAACAACAATGGTACTTCTGTGCACATGCAAGAAAGACATGTTTGTTCTTCAGTTTTCAACAGGCTCAAGAATCCCTTAAGGTGTGTAACAGTGGGGTTATGAGGTAAGGAAGGTCATAAGGCAAAACATATATTTGTATCCTCGGTAACTTACAGTGTAGGTGGACTTGTGTCTCTGAGTATATGTAGCTGGACCATATACCTGCGGAAACAGACAAAAGCTGGTTATTTGCAGAGAAGATTAAACATTAAAATGTGATAAATCAGGAAATGATTAACTAGGCTACATAACATCCCAATATTTACTTGTGAGGTTTTTTTTTGTTGTTGATAAGTTTATAATCACTACACAAACCTACAATATGTTTTGGTGGCTGATTATTTTCTCAAACAACTGAATTGTCAATTAAACAATGTCAATGAATTAATTAAATTAAATTAATTAATCCAAGCCTGTTTCTATATGTCAGTCTCTGCTTTATTTTTAAATATCTGGTGGTCATACTATAGAAATGTGCAGCATGCCACACGAAAACTTACTTAAAGTCCCCTTCCTGTCAAAAATGTGTTTCCTTCAGTTGGATGTTTGAGCCTCACTGTGCAGAATGACGTATGTAGAGTTTGATTCCTAGACGCTGGTTTCACATTCATCTCTTGAAGTACGAAAGTTTCTCTGTGCTCACCTTAAATCTAAATTTTGTCATGGGTGATGTGGAAACTTGAAGCCTCCAGTGCACAAACACTGAGAATTAACTTTACAGTGAAGCAGGAGATGTCTTGTGTCCAGCAGTTAAACTTTTTAAAATGAAACATATTTGCATAAGCATAGGTTATGGCTTTTTAATGAGGGAGAAAAAGAAGATGCCATTTTTTAATTTTTTAACATGGTGACTTCACATTTTAGTGTCAGATTATTGTAAATGTCCTAAAACATGTCTGGAGTGTATTTTAAGGTTTTGTACTTGATGGTTTATGGCTGTAGTATTCTCTGGGAATATGTTCTCCCTGCCAAAAAAGCTAAATAAAACAGTTCACAAACAGTAAATGCATTGTCTACATTTTATAGTGGAATTTGAGAAGTGTCTTTCTAATAGTTGCATTTTTCTCTGCGGCCATTTATTGTTAACTGGGCCACCATTTAAAGTATGAGTCTTTGCATAATGTATGAGTCTGCAGGGAGCAGAATATGAAACTTCAGCTGTCCAAATGAGTCAAATCAAGTAGATATCTTTTAACATTACAGCCTTATTAGTTCCAACGTCCTGCTTTTTGTTACTATACTTCCACCACAGCTCAATGGGGAATTTGATGCTAAAAAAAGACTGAAAATGTAGCAGATATCCACTTGATATGTCTAACTCAGACTGCTGAAGTCTCATATAAACTTCAAATAAACACGTTTTTGCATAAAAAGCAGTGTGGACACAGTGAAAACACATTTGATGGGGATCTTTTAACAACCAGTATGAATAGGAGGAATGATTACAGCAAGGATACCCTATTTCTCTGTTCATATGGACACCTGACTGTTGCTTTAAGACACACTTGAAAAACTGTGAACCTGTCCTTTAATCAACTAATTCAGCTCCAAGCCTGTTTCTATTTGTCTTGCTTTTAAGCATCCTCTAAATGGCCTATGCAGTTGTAAATGATGGTTTATGGGTTTTCTCTGTGAATGTGCTGTTTATCTGTTCATGCAGGGGAAAAGTGATTACTACAGTAAATGTATTGTCTTATAATGTATTTGTCTAAACGTCTCTTTTTTCCCTCTACGGTGGGGAGGGGAAGCTGTTAACTTGGCCACCATTAGAAGTATTAGCCTTTGAATAATTTATGAGTCTGCAGGGAGCAGTTAAAGTTACAGCCTGTTCTCGCTTGGCAGAAAAGGAGGAATGCTGCTTAAGTAGCGAAGTAAAAATGTATCTGCAGGAAATTCCAGTTAACATCAAGTTGGCGGTAACTAACAGTGGTGCTGAACGGACAGCGACATTAACCACGGCTAGCTCCGTTAGCCAACTAACCAACCGTTAATCAGCTTATAGCTACACTCTCCGCTGTCCTGGAAAATTAAACGATAAACCACTTCATGTGTAAAAAAAACACTCGGTGTCCTTACTGCGAGCTGTCTACACGTAAACTCAGAGGCTGCTCCTACCCTGGACAACCGGCTGCCGAACACAGACTTCAGAGCCCCGGAGAGAGACCGCACAGACCGGGCCGTCATGTTCACTCCCTGCGCCGGTGGATGAATGGGTGACGGGAACGTGCTGCGCGTTCACCGTTAATCTCTCTCTCTCTCTCTCTCTTTCTCTCTCTCTCTCATATCATTTAATGTAAAATCTTAATCTTAAAAGTAACCATAACTGGCAAATGTAACAATGTACAATGTAAATGTAACAATATTTCCCTCTTACTGCATGACTAGAAATATAAAGTAGCAAAAATGGAAATACTCAAGTAAAGTGCAAGTACATCAAAAATGTACTTAAATAAAATATTTGAGTAGGCTAAATGTATTTAGTTACTTTCCTCCATTGAAGAGCAAACACAGCGGAGCTGCAGTTCTTCAGGCTAGCTTCACGTCACCATGGCAACTGAACAGAGAGCCTTGAGGGCCCGGTGGCCTACTTTCATCGGTTCCTCTTTTCCCCCCAAAAGACACCTTTTCCCCCTGAGAGGACCGATCTGAACACATCCACGGGGAGGCGACATAATCTCTAACATTCAGAATGGACGGGACAGAGCAATATACCTGTTACACCACACTGAAAATCTCATGTAAAAAAAACAAAAAACGACGATTTTTGTATTCACTGGCTTTCATTACTTTTTCTAAATCACAGCTGGAGTATTATTATAAAGTTCTTCCGTAAGTCAGATATTTATCCTCAACTGCAGTTATATTATGAATATTTACATATACATACAAGAGGAGATACTTTCAAAGCGTATCGCCATAGTGAACAGATAACGGTCAAATAACGGCGGTAATAGTTGAATCACTTGTGGACCACTTGGAGAAATTCTACTCTCCTGCTTTTATCCTCATACAAACCGTTGGTGTTCACATGCTGGTAGTTGTAGTTTTTTCTCTGTCTCAATACAGCAACTCCCGCACGACGTGAGACAATTATTACACTATACTTCCCAGCTTCCCTTGCGCGGGCACGCCTCCTCCCTCCACTCCCTCCACCTTCTTCCCTCCCACTCCACTGGGCCGCGAGGAAGTCGCAAGATGGCTGATGTCGCTTGGAAGTAATGTTCCCCTCTGCAACATGAAGCCGTGAGTGTGGAAGAAAGCGAGGGAGGCACCATCGGGGTTTTATTTTTATTTTCTTTTAAGTTACTTTTCTTTTATTTCGTCAAACATCCATCTCATTCCGCGTCGTGTCCGCCCCGGACTTGTCTTCGGGAGTTGACGCGTCAAATCACGCCGGGGACCCTGCCAGCAGCTAACAGCGGCTAACAGCAGCTAGCAGCACAGTTAGCAAATATTAGTACAGCTCGTCAGCCAGGCTCACCGCTTTTTATTTTGTTTTTAACTGATATTCTGACACCCGCGAACCAGCAACCTATCGCTACACATATGCTGACAGTTGCCTCGAGTAGTGCAGAATAAATGTCAATTATTTCAGATGTCAGATTAAAAAAAAAAAAGGCGAGCTGCTCTGTGTAACATCATGTCCGCGAACTGGCCGTCCAGCCTGTGGGTTGCTAACTAATGCGCAGTATTGCATCTATTTCATGTGCACAAACCAGCAGTATCACTACTTTGTAGGAGTTTCTTGATAATATCCACCACCTGGCTTACATTTCCGTTATTAGCTGCCAACTACATTTTGGAAGCCGGTTATGTTAAAGCCAAATTATGGAAGCAGGAAATATGGTGAACTTTTTCTGGTTGTAGGTAGCTGCACTGGCCTTACTGGCATCTCACCAGAAATCCACAGGGATGGACACTAAACTGAGCACCCACGACCAAATTTGAGGAATTCATTATTTCGGGGGTAAAAAAAGTAACGTTAGCTGAGACACTTGCACAACAGTGCATGGTGACTCATTTCACTAGTCTGTGTGACAGAGACGTAGTTTCGCAGGTTTTAACTAAACTACAGTTAATCACTACATCGGAGACCAGTTAGCTTGCCTACAGCTAGCTACAGTCTCGCCCCACACCACATCACAAACACGGCGTACAGGACGTATTCAGAGCCCGCTCCCGGCCAGACACACAGGCTCAATAACACCGTCATGGGAGTGCAGGGTTTTCAAGAGTATCTAGAGAAGCGGTGTCCCGGGGCCGCAGTCCCGGTGGACCTCCTGAAGCTTGCCCGTACCGCGGCCCGCCAGCCTCCTCACCACCATCACCCGCACCACCACCCACATCACCCCGGGCCCATGCCTCCCCCGCCCCCGCCTGCCAGGATCCTCATCGACGCTGACTCCGGCCTGCAGCGCCTCTACGGCGGCTACCAGACGGACTGGGTGTGCGGGGGTGAATGGAACGCCATGCTGGGCTACCTGGCCGCCTTGTCGCAGGCCTGCCTGTACCAGGGCGGCCTGGAGCTGGTCGTGGTTTTCAACGGCACACTGGGGAAGGAGCGCTGGCCCGAGTGGGCGCGGCGAGCTCAGGGCCAGCGACAGACGGCGCAGCTGATAGTCAACCACGTCGGCAGCAAAGCCACCCCGCCTCCCCGGGCATGGTTCCTGCCCCCGGCCTGCCTCAGCCACTGCGTCCGCCTCGCCATGTTCCGCTTCCGAGTGCGGGTGAGCAAAGTGTTCAAAGCTGTTAAGTAGTTTTATTGTGAGCATTTGTCCTGTAGTTCATGTAATCATGTAATACTTGCCCCTTTTTACGCCTATTTAGTAGCTTACATTCATTCGGAGCAGTTTCCAAATGCTTCCAGTTTGCTGCCATCAGCCATAGCCACGTGTGATTTTGTTGTTTAATGATCTGCAAAAAATACAGCCCTAATCTGTCAAACAGGTTGTTTCACTTTGTATGTTTCT
Organism: Pampus argenteus; assembly: GCA_036937835.1. Classification (NCBI taxonomy): domain Eukaryota; kingdom Metazoa; phylum Chordata; class Actinopteri; order Scombriformes; family Stromateidae; genus Pampus; species Pampus argenteus. The sequence continues at coordinate 7,575,385 of CM072864.1, read as the reverse complement.
TGCCAGCAGGGCATAGATTTCTCTTTCTAGTTGATGTGTTGCTGGTCTTCTCTGCTCTCATGGATGGGATGGTCTTCTGGGAGGAGTAATGTATCCAGTGCAACAGATTTTTTTTTAGATATGAGAAGCAGCAGCTACATCCTGATTAAATATGGCTTAGAAAAATGTATTGTACAACATGACCTAGTGTAACCTATACATTGCATAACACGAACTCAATGAACCTTTCATACATTGTTGAACAACTGCTGAGTGGGTAGACTATTTATAGGTCCCCAGTGCCTGACAGTGGTGCATTTGTAATCACTTATTTTATATATTTCAGTTGGTTGTTAATTGACAATACTCAAAAAAGAAAAAAAAAAATAATTTTTTTCTGCATCTGACCTATTGACAAAATATTTGTTCTGGCATAAATAGACATATGGTGGATGTACTATATCTGCTATCTAAATTAGACATCCATATGGGGCACTGCATAACTTAATGTTTGCGAAAAAATAAATGTGACTTATAACATTATGTTTAAGATCTGTCATAAACGCAGCTAAACTATTAATTGCTTCACAATCAACCTTTCCATCTGCTTGGATTAAAAAAAACACAATGCCATTGTGAACCTAAGAGGGTTCTTGTTTGAACAGAAAAATCCCACCTACATATTACAGTACAACACACTCCATTACTCAGATCCCATGTGTGCTTGTTTTTCCAACTTGCATTCTGAGAAACAGTCCTATTATTGCAGCTACAAGTATCTTAGCGCTACTTGAATTACACATTTTCTAAATGTAATGTTTCTGTCTGTGATGTCCTACTCGGCTTTACATTTACTGCATGCATGTTTAGTCCATCTGCATGGAATTGTTGCATATATATATATATATATATATATATATATATCTCATATTCAATAGTTTCGATTCTGTCATAAAACAGGAGTCTCATAATCAGCGTAGCCTTCCATGTCCCATATTGCATTCATATGAGGAAAGAGATTTGATTACCAGCTCATTAAATAGATTTTTTAATGAAGTAACGGAATATAATTATTTAGTTTTTACATTGATTAACACAGGCTTTGATTAACAAGATTAATATAAGAATCCCGGTGTAATCATGACGCTCTCACTCTGAGGCATAACCGTGCACATCACCCACCATTTAGGCTCTGCAGGCACAGCTGACAGTGGTTCAGATGTGAGCTATTATCAGTACGTTCTGAAGCAATTATGTTGCCTCACGTCCAGGTGTGTGCCTCACCTGTAATTTGGAAGTGACTGATGCAGCACAAAATCCCACAAATGTATTTTCTGCAAGCAAACAGTGGTTTACGAATTGTTTTCACGAGCCATGAAGCCTAAAAGTCCTTTAAAAAGTATTTTAGAGGAGAACGTGACAGACTTTCACTGTGCTGAATTTTGACTCTTTCACATTCGTAAAACCTGAGTTTCAGACTCAGTTTTGTGACATCACACCTAGTGTGGTACCCAATCATACTCCAGTATGCAATTTACAAAATAACATGGAAGTGCACATATACTGAAAATGGAATTTTCAACTGGACGTAATTGCAGGCAAACCTTTGAAAAGAGGAATATTTGCAGATTCTGTTAGCTTTACCTTTTATCATAAATTGACTATGTTGCAATGACTTCTAGTTTGGTGACTGGTGAGTTTCACAGATGTTCTTCCATGTCCACTTAACATTCACAGTTTTTTTTTTTTCATATATCAGGCTGAATTTGTCCACCCTGCATCCACAGGTTGTACAGACTTTGGAGGACCACCACCAGGAAGTGCTGTCTCTCTACAGGGACTATGGATTTGCTGGCCTGATTGCTCAGGATTCTGAGTTTGCCCTCTGTAACGTACCCGCCTACTTCTCCTCGCACGCGCTCAAATTGAGCTGGAACGGCAAGAACCTGACCACACACCAGTATCTGCTGTCTGAGGCTGCCAGGCAGCTCGGACTCAAGACACAGCACCTGCCCTGCTTCGCTGCTCTGCTGGGTAAGGATTGGCACACTCTCACAAACCACATCTTACAAACACACACACACACACACAAACACGTACACAAAATGAAACTGAAAATTTTGGCGCCACTCTTTGAGTGTCACACTTGTTCAACAAACATTTGAAGGAGTTTGTGTCTTGCAGGAAACCATATTCTGCCTGATGAGGACCTGGCTGCCTTCCACTGGAGTCTGCTGGGACCAGAACACCCACTAGCTTCCCTCAAGGTATTATATGCTTCAAACCACAATTTAATCTAAAATTACATTGTCTGCAATGGCAACATAACATGTAATCTCTCAGATTATAAAGTGAGGCTTGATTTACCTCAGGTGTAGGTAGAGCCAGGTCTTTAGTCTGGACACAAGCTTATTATGTAAAAGAAGCATTCCTTTTTTCTGATCTGTTGCTGAGTTCAAATTCTTTCACAATAAGTTTCTTTTAATGTTTCAGAAGGTGTTTCTTTCTTCTATAAAAAAAATTATTGAAAAACATCTTTAGGAAATGTAAATTATCAACAACACCTTCAAGTCATAACAGTGAGTCAAAATCGAAATGACTGTAATGAATCGATCATAAATAGATAGGCAAGATAGTTTAGCAATCAGGAGAAATAATTCCTAGTTAGTCCGTAAATGACACTCCTACATAGAATTCAATCTCAGGACCCGCCGGCTATCTGTATCACAGACAGTTTAACCTCTGGGGCCAACGGCCAATATTTCAAATGGATATCTGGATATCAGATATCAGGGCCAAGACTTCATGCTCCCGCTACCAAAATCTTGTCCAATTATAGATTATGATCTCCATGATTCTCTTCATAGAGATTAATTAGAAATGTATCGTTTTCCCAGCACCACATTAGATATATGAACTTGGTAAGTCTTTTTTTGTTTGTATTGGACTTTACAGTGAGACAAATTGTCCTGGTCCATATGAGCTAAGCTTGATGGCCTTTTTTTTCCTGTGTGTGGTTTGTGGTGTAAGTGTGGGAATAGATTTGGAGGTGCTGTGAAAAGAGGAAAAGAGCTGATTCAGCATAGGAAATGCCACTCCGCTGCTCGGCATTCTTCGCCGCCACTTTGTCTATTATTTTCATACACTGGGATGTCTTGTTGTGTATTACTGCTTACACATGACACTAGAAACCCTCAAGTAGCTGTTCTATTGGCCTTTCATATGATATATGATATGATGTGTCACTGAATTAAAAAGTCAAATGAAATTGTCATTGCTGGTCCAAGTTAATTCAAGTAGTCAAGTAGTCTGCCATTTGTCCAGCAAAAATAGTAAAAAACAAATGCTCCCCATTCTCATGTTCCAGCTTCTAAAACGAAAGGATAAATAATACAGGTGAATATATTGAGATGGCACTTGTTACATGTGTTTCACTGTTTGTGTCTCAGGTGCGAGCCCATCAGTTGGTGCTACCGCCCTGCGAGGTGGTGATCAAAGCCGTCTCCGAGTACGTCTCCTCCATCAAAGACCTGGGAAACCTCGACGCCATTGCCAGAGATGTCTTCAAACAGTCACAGGTAGGTCATGTGCACACTGAACTAACATATTCCATCTGAACATACCATACTGTTGCTGACAGTTAAATAGGTCATCGCTGTTGACACAAGACCTAAGTCATCATCTGAGCGTCTTCACACGCTCAATCATAGAAGAATCATATCACACCTTGTGTGTATATGTATATCTGCATGTTTAACAATGTTATCTAGTTTCAGTTATCAGAAGAAGGTGCTGTAATGTTTGCAGCGTTGCACATAAAAGAGAAATTAAATGTGAATTGAACCCACAGTGTTGCCGACTGTGATTGAGCAAGTGTATTTATTGTTTAGTAGCATTTTGTCACTGCTTTATGCTGCTCGTTAGTGTCTCATTTATCCTCGTTCTATGAGAGAATAACGTATTTTTGTCCAGTGGGAGGCTGAGCTAAAACTGCAGTAGCTTTAATGGCTGAAATCAAGTTCATGCAGTGGAAATAGTCAGAGCTGAAATGTTTCATTGATTGTTTCAATTTTTAAAAATTCAAAAATGTTATAAATTCACTGACTCTTGGTTAAACAAACAATTCGAGGACAATAGTATAATTAATTTTACCTTACTATCTTACTTTCATTCAGCCAAAGTCAATAAAATCAATTTTTACAGCTCTGTTGTGAGAATTGGTTCCATCATCATTTTCAGACGCAAACTATATATTTGTATTTGTTAAATCTCGACCTCGAGATAAGTCTGATGATGTTTTATATTCCTATTATCAGCAAATCTCATGAAAAGACCAACAATGACTTGGCTATTATTCCTCTGGATCATAGAGCTCTTATTTTAAACACATAAATTGGGCAACATTTTCCCTGAACATGGACACTGTAGTTTATTTTGAGTCATTTCCATATATACCATCCTGCTGCTGGTTCAGACACTGAATCCACAGCTGAAAATATACTCCTCTGTTTTAGGAGACGATTTATCTTGTTAAATGTGCCCTGTTATTAAAGATTTATATCTTTGATTGGAACAAATGTGTTTGTGGCTGAGAGCTACAGGCGGGTCAGGAAAGTCAGAATGTGGTAATTAACACATTTTTTCATATTTCACATTTTTGTAAGTGTTTATGAGCATTTTTCAAGGTACTTGAAGATGCATTACACAAAGGAACGTAGAAAAAAAATCTCTTTATAGAACAGACAACGACAACAGACATGCACATCTCTCAGCTGAGCATTTTTACGTTATGCTGTCTTTTCTTCAGTCTCGTATGGAGGACAAGGTGGAGCGATTCAAGAAGGCTGTGGAGTATTTCTCAGCAGCCTCCAAACCACGCTCACCCAACATGGGCCCCTCCTCTTTCATTTGTGAGTAGCTAACTGCTCAGTAAACAAGTTTAGACAACTAAATTATGTAATTGTGTTTTGGTTTACTAAATATATATATATTTTTTCTTTTGCCCTGCTCAGTACCTGGGTTTGGACCCAATCCATTTGGGGGACCACCTGGCCACATGGGACCGATGCAGCCTGGAAAGAATCAGGTAGGTTCCTTTTTTCTTAGTAATCCTCTCATCATATTTTGTGTGTGTGTGTGTAATTGTTCTCTGCTCTACATGAATCTACATGTAGCAGAGTAGATTAAGTTTTTTCTCTTTGAAATCCCTTTGAGGTATGTGCTCATTTAAGGGAAAACTGGTTAAGGGAGGAGGGTGCAGCAGGAATTATACCAGTCAGTGCTGCAGATGCCCCAGAGTGTGGCCGTAATGCCCCTTCTAAAATTAACTACCCACACAGTCAGTTTGGTATGCCTGTTTTTAATTTGCTGATGTCCAGGGGACACACCCTATTTTTTTCTGATAACGTTACATTGTGAACAACAAATCTGTGTTGAAATCATAGAAATAAACAAAAGAAACTTGTAAAAAAAAACTTTGAACCGTCTGCGCATATTTATCCAGCACCAAACGGGAAGCAGCAAACCATGTAGTTACTAAGGCAACGGCTGAAAAAAATGCTCAAACATACACACGCGCACACACACGATAGACAGTGAATTAACAGTGTTTAATTCGGCGTGTATCCGATCCACTAACCAGCAGGTATTTTAGTAAGAAATCTTGAAACGGTTCCTCGATCTTCTCCCGTTAAATCAACAGAGGCTGGTAGCGAGTTGAGGTTGTTTATAGTTTGTATGGAAATACAGTTTATCTTTAGGGAATATATTTATGCTGAATTGTCCAGAAGAGGGTTGACATATGACACTTTTTATCTTGTGTTTCTAGAGTTGTGTGTTTTTGCTGACGCATAAGGAATCTTTCTTTTAAATGTTTTGTCACCACTACAGAAATATTAACTGCTAAATAAAATATGATACGGTTGTCTCACATTGACTGTGGTTAGTTATTGGTTTGATTAATGGTTTACAGTCAAATAATGTGTGTTTGTATTTTCAGTACATTGTTGATTGCATACTATGTCTTCATACAACGTAATTGTTTTGGCCTTGTTGTCCAACATTTTTGCTGCAATGCCCCAATAAATTTGTATTTATCAAAGGCCAAAGTGGCTTTGCCCTAAAAATGACTTACGGTAATTAACAGGCCTGTCGCAGGCCTTTCCATCCCAAATCCTTCACAGCCTTGATTAGATGCTTCTAGTTTGATGTGAAATAAAATAGGACAGTATTAGTAGTAGTCGTAGTAGTTCCCTCCCCTGCTATTCCCCCTCGCCAATCCATTTTCTTATCTTCTATCCCTCTCCATCACAGTTCCCTCCCCAGGTTCCGGGGTTAAAGCCACCCTATCAAAATGCTCCATATGGACCTGGCTCCGCCCCTCTGTTCCAGAACCCACCGCCACCGTCCCAAGACTGCAACGATTCACTGACAGGCAAGATGGGCCTCTCTGACTGGTCAGCTCCATATGATTCCACTCAGGGGGGGAACCGTTTACCCAATCATCACACCGGCACTCAGTCCGGCCCCTCTCCGTCTCCTTCCTCGTCATCAGATGGAGATGAACCCAACGACAGCAATGCAAAGTAAGACACAGATCAAAAATCATGTTTAGCGAACAGCTAGCTACCTCATTACATTTAGAAATACTCTTCCTTAAAATTACATCTTCTCCTTAATTAAAAATTCAAATATCTATGACATGCAAATAAATTTCATCTCAGATGTTTAACTTCTGGTTAAACGTCTTGGTGTATGAGGCTTCAAGTTTTAAGTTGTATACTGGCTTCAAACTAGTTTTGATGTCACTAATCATAGACACACCCCTTAAAAAGTGTGTCAGTTCAGAGAAACTTCTGGTGTCAAACTCTGGACATACTTCCTGTGAAAAGGGGACTTTATTTAAGGTGGAGCAAAGCACTTTGCAAACACATGTTTTGACTAATCACAAGGAGAGTTTGGGTTTGACAATATGTTGACATCTGACTGTCTGGTGGTAATGCCCTGAAGGGAAAATGGAGAAAGTCGGTAACGTGCTGCTCAAAAGATTGATTGTACTTTTAAAAAGCACTCAAAGATTTGTGGCAAGTGGCTGTTTAGTCAGCTTGATTTTTAAAAGTGTGTAATTCTGGGAAGCGCATTATTTCAATGTTGCAGTATGTTGTTGTGGCTTTCAAACCACTTTAGGCTTTATATAGTTGTACAAAACATTTTTATTCTTCCAGAGGGAGCTGGGCAAAATGTGATGGCACTTAAGTGAATTGAGGGTAATGTAGGTGTGAGGTTTTGATAAGGATGAGAAATGCATGGAAAAATATATATATTTCTTATTCTCTCTTCTTTTGCTATTCCAGCCATGTAAAATCTACATCACAAACGGTCACAAGCTCACAGTGTGAAGTAGCCGGGCTACATTGTACAGAATCAAGGATTATAGCTACCATCTACCGGAGATGCACAAGTGTTTCGTTGGCGCATCACTCTTCCAAAAATGGGATTTGGACGTCAGATTGGGGACACCTTGTATTTATTGTAGTGTAAAGTTTCTCAGACGCTCACATTAACACCAATACTGGGCCAGGGCGACTAAACGATCCCTCCTTTTCTCAGCCATTTGACAGACAAGCCCTCTCGGTGGGAGGATCCTGCTGGAAGGGGGGGCTCGGCCTCTGGAGATGGTTCCCAAGGCAACGGCAGCGGGTCAAACATTCCGTCACTGCTGTCTATGGCGACGCGGAGTCACATGGACATAACAACCCCCCCTCTGCCTCAGGTGAGTGTCTGTGAGAGATTAAAAACCGTATGACACATCAGAGCTGTAGTTGGTTTTGAGCGAGTTGCATTTTGACTTTTTAATTTTAGGTTAGCGCTGAGGTCCTTCGTGTAGCCGAGCACAGACACAGAAGAGGACTGATGTATCCTCAGATTTACCACATATTGACCAAGGTAAACGTTTTTGGATTTGTGTTTGCAAGCATGCACTCCTATGCTGTAAAGGCCATAAATCATGTTGTATAGTTTAAAAAAAAAACAGTGACAATGATAATACATCAACCTCCTCGGATCGCTACTTCCTCCTTTAATCTCTCTTCCATTTTCCTTTGTCCCTACCTCTCCCACTAACCACCCACCACTCAGGGTGAGATGAAGATGCCAGTGTGTATAGAGGATGAGTGTAACTCGGAGCTGCCTCCTGCCTCTCTGCTGTTTCGTGCTGCTAGACAGTATGCCTACGGCGTCCTCTTCAGCCTGGCTGAAACACATCGCCGCCTGGAGAGGCTTGCCCTCCGAAAGAGAGCTCCCCTGGAAGGTAGGTGCTGGGATAGACTAGAAAGATGATTTTCTTGATTATCATTTTGTACAGTCCAGGGTGATGTGTAGTTATATATGACACATAAATGCTTAAAATTGTCACATTTGACAACTAATTGTTATATTTTCTTTACTAAAACTATTATTAGACTTTCAGAACAGTTGCAGGTTGATTAACCAGCTCTTCAAAATATATTAATGGCACTGTTAGTTTCAGCTTTATAGAAAGAACAATGAAAAAAAAGACTTTTTCTATCTTTATTTTTGTAAATTACTGAACATGTGAACGTGTTTGATAATACTTAAAAAGGACCCCTGACCAAGAGGATGGCACACACTAGCATGTAGATGCTGTTTCTTGTTGCCTCCAATCCTTTATCTGGCACTGTGTGGATTTTTCATATTGATCTGTGACTGAGCTGCTGTACCAGTGAAATCTCACTTGTTGGCATTTTTTTCTGTTCCTGTCAGTAATGGGAAGTGGTTATATATCTGCTGACTTATCAGAATACTAATTAAAGAAGGAGGCCACTTATTGTAAAATGTTTGCCACTTTGTTGCTGCTCTTTGCTCATGACATTTTTCATGTACCAAACACAGGTGTAAAAAAATGTAATTGAGGTGTACCAGTTGCACGGCTCTGGTTTGTACTCAGCATTATTTATTTAATGCTTATTTCTATAGGAAAAAGTATGTAGCATGAACTTGATGATACATTATGACTTATACTACAGCAGTTATAGCCTAAGCAAGTTAGCAGTGCTCGTCCCTAGATGGACTCAACAGTATAATACATAATGGTAATACATTTAGGCACAAAACTCAACAGCAAAGTACTTATTTAGCAGCACAAAACAAGACAAGGTAAAGAGTTCCACATTTGGATCCCCGGCCTGTATAAGAGGACTTATGAAAGGGCACCTTACAACGCACTTCGTGTGGCTGAGCCAAAAACCCTAAGAGGTACCACAGGTCACTGAAGACCTGATTTATTCCTATTCCTATTTAGGAATTAATAGATTATATTTCAGGAAATTGAGAGATTTATATCTGGAAGGTCGCAGTGTCAACAACAATCTATACTTCGGACACACTGAAGTCCTACCTGCACCGTCACTGTTAAAAGCTTTGAAGGAGTGTGTTAGTGACAAGATAGAAATATCACACCATTATACCAACCTGCACTGACACACCTGCATCACTGCCTTGATTGTGTGTGTATATATAGTACCGCTGTTTCATCAGATCTTTTAAACCAAAGTATGCACATACTCGTATCAACTCCCTCCCTCGTGTCTCTGTGTCACAGTTCCTCCAGTGATTGTCAAAGAGTGGAGCAGCGGTAAGGCCAAGTCAGCCCTGACTCCAGAGCTGGTTCCAGCTCTGTGTTTCCGGGAGTGGACTTGCCCCAACCTGCGACGGCTATGGTTGGGTCGTGCAAGCGAGGACCGCTCCAGGAGAACCAGGGCCTTCCTGGCCTGTTTACGCTCTGACTGCCCAGCCCTCCTCAACCCAGCACAAGTCCCACAGCATCTGCTGCTCATGTGCTGCGTGCTCAGGTATGACAGCTGAAACAGGAGAAGCAGCGTGTGCTCAACTTCAAAGTCTTCAGAGTATAATTAGTTTGATGCTGCCCCAAAAGGTACAAAAATAGCAAATGAAGTCATCAGCCATCAGCACTTTTGATCATGCACAGCAGCAGAAGGAGACAGAAGCATTTCAGCCCGATGCTTTCCTCTGTGTTTCTGAGACATATGTGGATGTGACAGCAGCCAGGGTCTTGTTGGTGACTGACAGGCAGCTGATACAAATCGTTAAAAGACGAATACTAGTAAGAAATAGAGAAAGAAAATAGCAGTATGAAAAATTAAGGCATAAGAATAAAATGCATATATGTATAATACATCATATACAGGACCTTCATAGAAACCTCGAACTCATCTTTTAAGACCCTGGAATACTCAGTGGTGTATCCAAAAGACCTCCTCTCCCCTCAACAGTGGCCTCACAGCCTCAATAGCCACGAACCGTAGCCTGCAGACTACATTTTAGAGGCTCTGGGGAAAGAGAGGCTTAACACAGACCTGTATTTACACGTCTGTACAAGGTTTAGACAAAATTCCCTGGTCATAATAATTCTTCTCTTGGTCGTTAACATCTTTCAAACTCTTCTTCAGAGTATAACTTCTTTTTATTCTCTTACCAGTTGACTATGACAATAATCTTTTGAGGCTGTGTGGATGATAACTTGAGTAATGTAAATTCTCTGCTTACCTCTACTGTAAATGTAATAGTGGACTATCTGGAGTTGAGATGCCTCTTAAAATACTTCAGGTTCATCAGGTATAGGGTTGTTATTGTAAACATGACCCACTTCAGCCTTTATCATAAACAGGTTGGCATAATAAAAGACTAAAAGGACTGACCATTGAGACTCATTGTAGAATAATTTTTTTCTCAATATTTTCTGAAATAAATCTAGTATCTAATTTCACCTGAAAACTCCTATATGGGATTATAACTTAAAGTTATGGGGACATATGCATGTTTCAAGCTCTACTGGAATATCTTTTGAATGCGCTACATCCCAAAAAACGTGTACAGCCACTCAGCCTCTGTCTGAAATCCGAGATACGCGAGCAGACATGAACAACCTTAGCAACAAAAGTTACAGGAAGGATGATTGGCTATGGTCTTTCATAATGCTCAGATTGGTAATATGTATAGATTGGCATCTCCCTGTCTATCAAATTGATGTTACAATGCTGACAGGCTTTTTTTTCACAGCAAACATTTCAACTGTTTATGGTAGAAAAATCACAGGTGTCACAGATAATATTTACAATGACCCCCGTGAACATGACGGAGTGACAGGGAGCCAACAAATACCAACACATTCTGTGTGCTTCCTCCTCTATACAAATGTTATTAAACTGTTTTGCTTGCTTGTTGGGTTGAATGTCATTTACAAATTGAATTATGCACTAATTATCTCTTAAAGCCTTAAACCATTGTCACATTTTAAAGTAATCACACTTACTCAAATGGTTATAGTGATAAGTGTTTTGTAAAGGGCCAGTAAACATGCAGCTGTTATGATCAGAGACAGTCTGAGTATTGGACAGCAAGGACTAAGATTAACAACAACAATTAGACTGTAAAAGACTGTATGTATGTATGTATGTATGTATGTATATATATATATATATATATATATATATATATATATATATAACTACAAGCTTATGTTGTAGGTGAGACTTTGATATCAAATTGTAGATTTGACACCTGACTGGTGTAATTTTGGACAGAGACCGGAACAGCTTGTTGGTTCAGATGAACAGTATGCTTGATGATGATGGTCTGCTGTGGCAAATTGTGCTCTTGTCCTTATTACGTAGGTCATATTTACAGTTGAAGCAATAGATTCAGTTTTTTGTAACTGGTTCTCGGTAAACTAGCTCTGTGTTAAAGTTAACTTTGTTTTCCTTCCCCCTCAGGTATATGATGCAGTGGCCTGGAGGAAGGATCCTCCATAGACATGAGCTTGATGCCTTCCTGGCCCAGGCTGTTTCCAACCAGCTCTATGAACCTGACCAGCTACAGGAGCTCAAGGTAAGATTCTGTTGATCACTCAGTTGCTTTTAGAGCAACTCACTTTTGAGTAGCACAAGACTAAAACAGGTGAGCTATTTTATTTTGCCCACACACGAGATAGACAGACCGCATGATTCAAACCTCTTGTACGCTGTCTCTACTTGTATCTTTCCTGTCTTCTCTTCTCTCTTTCCTCTATGATGTGGAGATGCTGTCATTGTTCATTTGTGTGTTGGCCATCAGGTGGAGAAGGTGGATGCCCGCGGCGTGCAGCTGGCTGCTCTCTTTATGGCCGGCGTTGACACAGCACTGTTCATTAATGATGTGTGTGGCCAGCCGTTACCATGGGAACACTGCTGTCCCTGGGGCTTCTTTGACGGCAAACTGTTCCAGAGCAAACTGGCCCGGGCTGCCCGCGACCGGGCTGCCCTGCTGGACATGTGTGAGGGGCAGGTACGAACCCGAGCAGGTTTTTTTTTCATTAAATCCTCGGCCCACATGTCAGCGTGATGCTGGGTTGGAATTAAATAAGGATATTATTATTTTTGTCTTGCTTTGCCTTTAATTTACTGTCACATATATGATGAAGAAAAAATAAATTCTTGACATTTGTGAAGCAGAAATCAGAGCGTGGTTGGTATTTTAGTTTTAAAAATGATTGAAATGATCGGTCGATTAGTAATAGTGCAGCGCGGTGCTGTTGATACTTAACATTTAGTGCCTTGGCTAAAGGGCACTTGGACGACAGTTGCTGAGAAAAGTGAGAATGTAATCTAATGAGTGTCACTTTGTGTTTGTGTGTGTGTTATCCACGTCAGTAACTGAGTCTGAGTCCTCTCTGCTTTGCAGGAGGAGCTGGTGTCCAAGGTTGAGAAGATGCGTCAGGCGATTCTCGAAGGCATCAACCTGTCCCGCCCTCCTCCTCCTCCCCCTCCTCTTCCACCTCCAGCCTTCCTACCCCCTGCCATGGTGCCACCTTTCTACCCCATGCCTCCCCTCTACCCACCTCGCCCCATGGGCGGCATGCCTCCTCATCATCATCCGCATCATCCACATCACCCTGGCCAGCACAGACCCAGAGCCTTTCCAGGTAGAGAGATACTTCAGCTTTAATGTAAAGCACACTTTTAGGCTTTTAGGTGGATGTAGACATTCTCTACAATAACAGAAGTATGTCTCAGTAATCAGTTATTTTCTTTCTTTCTCCAGGCATTCAGTCCATCCCACCTCAGGGAGGGAAACTGGAGATAGCTGGCATGGTTGTTGGCCAGTGGGCTGGGAACAAACCAATCCGTGGGAGAGGGGGGTTCAACATGCAGGTGGTGTCAGTGGGAGCAGGGAAAGGGTGAGTACGATGATGATTTTTTTTTTTTTAATCACCAAAACTAACATCTAACATAGTTCAGAAGTCCATACCCAAAACCTTAAAATCTTATTAACAATAGTCACTGCATTAATCTTAATCTCAGTTTCTTCAGTGACAGACAGGTTGTTGTTATTACTGCTAGAGGCAGTAAATATTCTAGTTTAAGGTCCTGGTTAGAGATGAAAGTAGCAGATTAAAACGTCTGAGTCATGACAATTACTGGAAATACCAGGCAGCTACAACATCAAGCCAAAAACATTAATTAGATCTACTACAAGCTTACTATCCAACAAACAAATGCTAACAAAGCACATTTAAAGAGCCAGTAGTGTTCTATGTCTGTATGTTTTAGCATGAAAATGATGATGTTGATGTTGCTAACATGTAAACCGATATGAATCCCCTAGACTTTCTAAGCAGTAGTCACAGAGATGGACTGAGCACTCACTGTTGCCGCTGCAGCTGCTCTGTTTAAATGTGCTCAGACACACAGACATAGCGCTCACTGTTGTGCTCGAATGTCACTGTTTTTTTGCTTGTGGCTGAGTGGGCGTTTGCATCTGAACAACCCGGAAAAGAACACAGAAGTCGAGTCGTCCTTTAACAATATTGTTTCACCATCTGCTTGATTATGAACCTCAAGTCGTTTGCAGTGCAATTTCATTTTACCAGGAAAGCCGACACAACAGTTGACTTTTAAACGGGCTGCCACAAAGTAAAGAGGAATCGCTGTTAGTGGAGAGAATAGATTTGCTTTCAGAAATAAACTTGAAAGTCTCTGCATGGATTTACTTTGCTACCATGAACCAGCAATGTGTGAAATATCTCAGTATTAAACGCTGGTGTGGCTTCTGCATCTCAACGTGTTTGTTCATCACAGGAGGGGTAAAGAGATTCCAGCAAAAGCAAGGGGAGGGAAAAAGGCAACTGCCAACAGAACACAGGTATGACCCGAGCAAAGAACCTAACATTTACTCAAAGCTCTGTCTGTCTGCTTGTCTGTCATTTTGCAACTTGCTTCTCACACCTCTCGCTGTTCTTTTAAACATCTCTTCCAGACGTCACCCCCCCCATCCAGCAGTCCCCCAAAGCCCTCAGAGGAGGCGGGCTCCATGCCAGAGGTTGCGACTCAGCAGCTGAACGGCAGCTCAGCAGCCTCTGCCATCGGCCAGCCCTTGGAGCTGGCCCCCCTGGCCCAGCCAATCCCTTGTGCCTTAGCCAGCAGAGACAACCAATCAGAGGGGGTGGAAGTGGAGCCCCCCTGTTGCCTTGACGACTGCCCGTCAGACGGAGCGCTACAGAAGGAAGAGTGATGGCATCCCGCCCGGGATGCGTTGCTCTGAGAGAGTTATCTGTGTTCGACTGCCTTTCCCTGTTTTTGTAGCCCTGCCTGCTAGCTGTGCACATTATCACATGGAGCAGGAAGTGAAGCGAGGTTCCTCCTCGTCCTCTCTGCTGCTCCATGTGATAAACCAAAGCGGTTAGCTGTTACTCCCTTTTTAGTTTTCTCATGTGGTTTTACATTGTTTTATGAAGAAAGGATTTCTCCATGAGTCTGTAAACGCCCCGCCCCTCCCGCACCCAGAGTAAAATAAGCTTGAAGCCCCCTCCCCCCCATTACTGCCCACCACTTAAACAAGCCCCCTCTTAAGTATGGGTACCTGTACAGTTATTTTATGTTTTTAATGGTCCCATTGTTTGAATCTCTGCACACAGATGTTCAGCTTGCGGTTACGGTGACAGATTGGATGTGGTTTCCATGGTTAGAGCATCTAGGCCTGGTCGCCATGGTTGGTAGTTGTGTGTCGATGCAGTTCGTTGCCATAGCCATCTCTTGTAAGGTTTGTCTTACATGAGCTCAGCGAGATGTTCGGAGTTTGACTCTGGATATGTGGGAAATATTTAAATACCATTCTTCTGTGCAGTGACCCATGTCCCCTGAACTGAATACACAACTCGTTAGCAACAAACCCCTTTATAGATTGATTGGTTATCTTATCACTGGAGCACTTCTGCACCACCATGGTATTAGCGTGCTATCTTACTTTGACCTATGTAGCATAGCCTAGAGCTTAGCTGTGCTAGGAGAGACCCCATGAATTTATGCACCTTAAGCCCTAAAGTATGCAAGATTTTACCCCGCTCCTCCAAAAAATAAAAAAAGTGCATTATTATATTATCGTCCCATTC
Organism: Pampus argenteus; assembly: GCA_036937835.1. Lineage (NCBI taxonomy): Eukaryota > Metazoa > Chordata > Actinopteri > Scombriformes > Stromateidae > Pampus > Pampus argenteus. The sequence goes on along the minus strand of CM072864.1, from coordinate 7,559,943 downwards.
CCCTTGTCCCTTGCTCCCAAAGCTTTGATTGTATTATCCCAACTAAAGCACTTAATGTTGTATTTAAATATAATGAATTTGAACGAGCCCCTATACCGTTGAATTGACAGCCTGTGGGGGGTGTCCCCCTGCGCAGTAAATCATTATGACACGTAGAACTACATTTAAAGGTAGAAATCTATTTGAGAGACGTCAGAATGTGAACAGAGTGGTTTCGGACAAAGAAGCACTTTGTTTTAAAAATGTTAAACCACACTGGACAGTCCTCTACCAGGTGAAAATGATATGGAAAAACTCTGAGGCACCTTCTGGAGTTAAGGCCAAAAAGAAAAGAATAATGCTGCCCAGCAAATGATGGAAATGAATGGTGAGGGTTAGGGTGCCTGCTGCCAGGCAGCATTCCCTCCAGACTGGCCTAACACATTCACAAAAAGAACTTTGCTATCATGCTGAAAGGACTCCTGATCCTCCACGTCAAGGATTCCTGGGAATCATTTCAGATTTCAGAAAAGTTATTTCCAAAGTGTATTTTAATAAGGCTAGCCAACTGAGGCAGCCAGTGATATATAATGGGTGTGGCAGCAAAGCCTCAAAGATCCCTCCACCCTCAGGTGGTGATTGAGTAACTATTGTCATGACAATAGCCCAAGACCAAGAGCTGTTGCCCTGCAGAGCTCTGGTGTGTCACTTTACACCAACGGGAAGCACTTCCCTGCCCTTCGAGTACCTTAGCCAAGCACGGCAGAGGCTTTATGGGTAGGAACACATGTCACATGACAGGAGAGAGGGAGGCCTCACGGCGGACCCGAGAGTGCTGCTCACAATCTGAGACTTAATATACTGAATTGTTTTGTTAGAGCACTTATGTTTGTAGTGAATGAGATGTTTCCCCCACAGTAGGTTTCATCTGACAACAGAAATATAAGTATATACCTGTTACCATTTACTGGTAGAACAACTGCAAATACCGACAGATACCGCCTGAGAGATGCCATGAATATTGTAAATCTCTATAAACTTATGAAGAGAGGTTGAAATGAGCTCATTACATAAAAAAGGCAAGTCAACAAGAAGCACCTTATTTTCTTACTATGTTGATGACTTATGCTCTATCGTGCCACAAAATTGACATGGAAAAAGCTCTTATGAAACGCTGTTTTTGAAGGAAAAAAACCCTGACTATATGTAAGTGTTAATGTAGTCGCGTCAGACATCCCCTCTGTTATGAACTCAACCATTACAGTGACACGCTGACAGTTGACCCAGCGATGAGTGTAGGCCTACGCTCACGGCCGGGCTGGGCCGCGCCACGCCGCCGTCTCTTACACCAACACCAAATGAAATCAGAGGTTTGGATTTGTTAACCGTTATTGGTAGGGATTAAGCATACCGAGTGCTGTAGGTGTTTATAGGTTACGAGTAGGTAACGGCGTCGGGCTTAACACAGGACTGTAATACTCAGACACCAAGACTAGGCTAGAGAATATAGCTCCACTGGCCGAAATACTAAGTCTAGAATTACTAGAGTCATATACTTAACTGCTTTCAACTTTTGACATTAGTACAAATATGTGTATCGCAACAGTACATTGTTAGAAGATGGCTTTTCTGCAGGCGAGCCAGAGTGTGATCTGGTATACGATGCCCTCTCTCGATTCGCTCGCCAGTTAAAACAACACACATACACACACATACACATGCACGCATATATACACGGACACATACACAACATGCAACAGACAAGGTATTCAGTTGCATTTGTTACCAGCAGCATTCTCTCTGCTTTTGTGCTGAAGTGATTTTGTGCAGTTTCAGTTCCCAGTGGAGTGGTTGTCAGTTCATCAGAGATCATTTGGTAACACATTCTACTGACGATTAAAATCCCACATTCGAGTTTGCATGGACAGATTTAACACACACACACATGCACACACAATAACACATGAATACAGACACACACAGATACATAGATGTTAAACCCTGAGTTACACAGTAGCTAGTATGGAAAAAAAAAATCAACACAATACATGATGTAGTGTCCCTCTTTTGTCCTTGTCTGTTTTAGTTTGATAGGTATTTGATCAGTGATTTTTATGCTTGTTATCCTAACGCCCCCCCGTCCCCCTCGCTATGACACTTTCTCTCGCCTCCTCTCCTCTATAACCCACCATACTGTTCATTCACTTCTTTTCTCTGCCCTCCAATCCTCAGAGTACAGGCACACACATACACACTCACACACACACACTCACACCCACAGACAGACTGGACGGTTCGGTACAAACGTCATACAAATACACTGAATATATTTCACACACCCTGTATTTCAGTTCTCTCTTTAACTCTTATCACCCACCACCGCCGCCACCTTTTCTGCCCCTCCTTTTAGCTGTAGGACTGTTTCTATTGGCCGTTTTTCTCTTTTTCTCTTTGGGCTGCCCCGCCCCTTAATCAACCCAACTAACAGTAAAGGTTATATTAACGTTGATAATCAGTTTCTGTATGTATCTAGCCAGAGTCTGGAAAAAAAATCAGAAAAAAAAAAATCAAAACTGTTTTATTCAATTGTGCAAATGTGTTTTTCTTACTATTTTTAATGTTATTACATCTTCTAATCTAATCCTTCTACCATTGCTTCAGTTAGTACTGAAATACGCTTAGCCAACCTAGAGATTTGAACTGTAATGATTGCGATTTTCCTTACCTGTATTTTATATGGCATCTTTAGACCACTTCACCGTTTATTATGTACGTAAGTAAATATTGCCCGTTATGAATTGAAAATCGTCGTCTGCACTATGTTTGATTTTCATAATATCCCTGATAACAATTTTGTGGTCGACTCATTATCAATCTAAGCTGAACTCTGCGCCCTTGCACAAAGCAGCAAAACATCTCTTGTAAACACCTGAGAACCAAAGTACACCCAGCATCCCCCTCTGCCCCCTATAAAGCCCCCTATAGTTCCCCTCCTCCCGACCCACCCCCTTCTTCCGACATCAACGGTTTCCCCCGAATAACAAGTTTTCTGATGATTATATAAATATATATGACATTACAGCACGTGTGATTTTTATCTGACAAGTCTGTGAGGTAATGGTGTATTTACACTGTGGTTTTTCGTAGAGACACAGACAGACGGGAAAGCAGGAAACTGTGTTTGTGGACAGTGAGTGAGCGAGCAGAGTAGGCAGCAGGTGTGAAACGTGACATGAGTTTGTGAAGGAATTTTTGGGTAAATTCTCCACTACTGTCGCTCACTCGCGCTCCATTTTGTACGTTCTTTATTGACTGAATTTAAGGCTGTATGAACCACTGCACATGCTCACATCAGATCTACGCTAATACACAGGAAGGAATGACACCTGATAAACATGCTTTCTGTCATGCTGGGGTCGTGGCGCCCTCTTTTGCATTGTTCTTCCATTGTCATTGTTGTGCTCTCAGACTCGCCTTTAACTCCCCAGACTCAGACGCTCAGAGTCTCTTCCTTAGTGGGCATGAAGGCTGATGAGAGAGGTGGAATTTTCCTGAAAAACACAAATCTGAGATTGGTTGTCTCTCTAATAGATGACGTATAAAATGTGCAAATAAGACAGGATGAACTTGTATGGTAAAGGTAGACACTTTAAAAGTTGAAATAATCGAAATTAATCGGCAACAATTTTGATAATCTTATGAGTGATTTTTCAAGAAAAAAAATACTAAACGCGCTCTAGTTCCAGTTTTTAATTTTATGAAAATTTGCTGCATTTTTTTGTCTAATTTGACAATAAATGTACATAAAACAAGTGAAGAACATTTTTCACAATTTTGACATTTGTCTTTGTTTTAGACCAAATGATAAATCTGGAAAAACAATCAGTAAATTGTTACTTGTGGTCTTAAGAGACTTACTACTGCACTCTTGGAGTTTCTTTTTATCTGGCCTCTCTTGTCTAAAAGACAAGGAGAAGATGTAACTGCAAACCTTCTCAGTGGAAGCTTTGCGAGGAAAATTCAACCTCTTTCTGATATAATAGTAAGAGCTGTTGTCCGGTGGATAAAAACACCTTGCCCCACCGCCTACTCAAAATGGGAGCATTTCTGAAGAGCTCCACAATGCAAAAGAACCAAAATGTACTGTGTTGTATCGTAGAAGTTAAACAGTATTAATGTCTGTCACACAGAATGTAGAAAAGAATCATCCGTTGTTGTACCTGTTCTGATCTATTTGCAGGAATTCTCACAGCATTTTGTCCAGTTTGAATAAAGGGTCCCTATTCTGTCTGTCTCTCTCTACACTGCCACTCCCCCCCTCACCAGCCCCCCAAGCTCCAGTATAACCCCCCTCCTCTTTGGCTGAGTCCCGCAAAGGTGCTCAAGTTGATCATTTTGGGCCATTTCTTGTCATGTTGGTCAATCATGCCTCCAGCAACATGTGTTCCGATACATGTGCTTTCAGTACCCAGGGCCACCCAAAACTACCTGTGCAGCGAAAAGGGTTAAAATGTATCCATAATATTATTGTTATAGAAATATTATCATCATTATTGCTGTTATAATTATGGTTGGTATAATTTGTCATCATTGTTAGCATTGTGGAAGCACCAGACTGTTTGTGGAAAGATGAGAAAAAAAAGAGAGCTTTTTTTTTTTTCTTTTTCTTTTTTTTTTTTTTATTTGTCTGGCTGTTGGTGGTCTGATCTCACAGAGGGAGGGGAGGAATGGTTCAGAAAGAGACAAAGATGGCAGTCATGTTTGTACTGGTTGGGAAATGACTTACAGTGCTGAAATAAAATTTATTCTTTTAGTAAAAAAAAGTATTTGTTGTGTCTGGTGTGATCATTGAATATCTGATTTTTAAAGAGTGGGTTTATGTGCATAATTTGTGACATTACATATAGTTTGGAAACCAATCCTGGTTCAATATTCAGTTTATGTAAGATGTGGATGCTTGAAGCCTCCAGTGTACATACACATGAGAATATGGACTTCACAGTAAAATATCATCTTCTGTTCAGTTTCTAAACTGAAATATAATTTAGAAACATTGTTAGAGGTCATAATCCTCAACAAACATCTTAAAACAGGTTATGAAGGAATCTGTTAACCCTGTATGGTTAAAAGAAAGTGTCACGATGTGGCCAGACGTGAGAGAACACTTGAAGTCTCGCGCTCCACGAACCTGTAGTTCTCGCGATATTTCCAACAGCAGCAGACCCGCTCCGTTTTGGACAGACGGCGAGGATGATACACGGAGCCACCTGGGCTACACGAAGCTTTTAGGTAAACCCAGCTACATCACTTTACCACCAGACACCACGATGACGACGAGCTACAGAAACCGACGCTGTTAACAGATTACAGACAGTCGTGGGCGCGTCAGAGTGTACGGGGAGGCGGGTGTCGAGAACCGCCAATTCCTGCTAGCTTGTCGGGCTAACTGGCTAGCTGGCTCCCGACGCTAATTAACCGCCTGGCATGAACAGGAACTGCTTCTCTTTCTTACTTACGTATTAAACATCACCGCAATGTCCAGAAGCGGTTATTTTCTCGAACCAGGCAGCTAATGTTAGCTAAGACGGTGGCTGCCAGGTTAGCCTGTTAGCCTCACCTGAGTAAGGACAGAAGTTAGCGGCCGCTTAATGATTGATGCTCTGCTGGGTTAGTTTATTATTGCGTTTGATTGCGTCTGCTCCTTTATGATACACGTGTATGTTTTTGTTTCCAAGGTTCTCATCTGGCGCTGGAGATCCTCCTTCAAACACAGGAAGCCCTCTGAGAAGTAGGCTGCATCATTTTCTAAGGACTGGTCACATCTTGAAGGGATCCACAATGCTGCAAGTGTTAAAACGACAGTCAGGTACCCAAAAGAACATTTAAATAGTCTTTAATCTGGCTGTAATAATTCCTCCTGTTCATACGGACCCTTAGAAGAGTCCTTAATAATACATATTACATATTAATAATACATTACAGTGTAAGTGATGAGCGACAAAATCCACAAGTTTCTGATTTCTTTGAGTTGTGGACTGTTAGTTTAGACAAAACAAGACATTTGAGGTTGCATCTTGGCCTGTGTGAAAACAGCGATTGGCACTTTTTAAAATTTTACAAATGACTAATTTTAAATAGATTAATCAACAATGAAAATGATTGTTGGTTATGACCTTACACAGAAATGCCGATGACAACGCAATAGTACAAGGTGACACCTTTTTACATGTATTTTCCTTTTTGTTCTACCAAATGTCCAAAACTCAAATATAATCAGTTTAGAATAATATAAAGCAGAGAAAAGGTGCAACCAGCACTTAAAAAAAGACTAAGACCAGTTGGCAATTAATTTTCCTGTCACTATAGGCACAGATATTTGAGCATTGCATCTTTGGGAAACAGTGAATTCCCTCTTTGTGTTTGCTCAGACAGTATTTCCCGGTGTAAGAATAATATTAAAAAGAGACAGTTTGGCACTAACATGACTCATCTACTTGATTTGATTGGACAGAAGCCTAATCTAAGCTCCAGATAAACCCTTTAAATCAATTTTTGCACAAAATGACACTGTAGATTTTGTCCCCCATCACTTGCACTGCACATGTACACGCATAGAAAACCTCTTTTTGTTCATTTGGACACCTGACTGTTGTTTTAAGGCACACAAGTATGAACCCGTCCTTTTAGTCTTTCCATCCTGCTCCTGTTAAAGATGCGTCAATAGAAATGAGGATGAGAACAGGGACATGTTTATTTGCTGTTGAGCATTAAGGTTTTAAATGTATAACTGTGATATATCGATGATTTGGACTCCAGAGAAGAAGGGGGACTGTGGGATGAGGTAGTAGTTTGTATAGTTTTAGGATCACACCAGATCTGGGAGATAACTATACAGCCTACTGTCTTTCTCACGGCCACCAAACCATCCTCAGCACGACGGGAGGCCGCCAGCCTATCTGCATCTTGCATTCAGTTGCCACGGTGACTAAAGCCTCTGTTGCTGTTGGTGACAGCGCTTAAAAAATGACACCAAGTGCTTTACAGAACATTGGATTCATTTCACTCGTTATATGCTGTATTTTGGACAGCGGCCAGATGACACCTGTCTCATTAGCGATCTGACCGATATCACCCCCATCCCGCTAGCATGCAAATGCAATGACTTTATCATATTACTGACAGTTAAAGTTAGAGCTCAGTTTAATTAAGATCCAAACTTAGTCTGTATGAATGTAGGTCTCCCCTCCCGCATAGAGAATGAATCTGCAGTCTTGGTGTTAGTTTGTAGCTGTGCTGTGGTGAGGTAGTAAGTTGTGTTGTTGTGGGGTGTGGGATATTGCAACCCCTATTTTGGAGATACAACCACACAACTTACTGCCTTCCACAACGCGGCAGCTTAATGTTCTGCAGCCTTGTGCGTTGTTTCCCTTCCTCGCCCTCTTCACAGCCCTTATTGTATTCTTTTCTACAGAAAGTGTGTATTGCATGATTAGTTTTTTTTTTTTAACTGTTTTTTTTAATTAGAGCTGCAATGATTTGTCAAATGACAGACAAACTTGACAAGCTTCTCTTTCATTGTCTTGTATAATATTTATACTGATTATCTGCTTGATTAATTGTTAATAAATTGCCTATTATTTACTTAGTCTATTTATTTACTATTTTTACTATTTACTATGATTTAACAGTTTTTTTAAGATGCCAATTTCCTTTAGTTCCTGCTTCGTAACTATTTTCTGGTCCTTTTAGTGTTTTATGATAGCAAACTGAATATATTTGAGTTGTGGACTTTTAGTTCAGACAAAACAAGACATTTGGATATAAAATACAAAAGAAAATTAAAATAATTTTATTCTTTGCCCCATTCAGTTCACAATATTTTTATAGATATTTTTGTCTATTTTTTTGCATTCAGATTGTGAAAATAAAGGCTCTTTTTTTCTTTGTAAATGGTGTCTGTTTTCTTTGCTGTGTGTCTTATTGGTACATTTGTGTTGACAGGAGGGTTGTTGTCTTGTCTCTGAGTCTGTAAATTCTCCTGAAGTCGAGCTGAGGAAGCATCAGTTGGTCGCCCTAACTGACCTTAGTGAGCTGCAGGGCTGCTGTGATTGGTCAGCATCCCTCATATGTAATAGGAGGCGGGGTTTGGGGGGCGTTACCTGAAACTCAAACGCATTGGTCAAATCAGAACAAAGTAGGCGTGGTTTATGTGACCAAAGATGACATAACATGACAGAGCTCTCACACTGAACCATATTTCTGATACCAGTCATGAACCGTGAAATGTACAGCATATGAACATATGAGTATTATTGTTTTATTTGAATATATTTTATTAATCTGGCGTCTATTTAGGTTAGGAGAAGCTTTCATACATGACCAAGTCTTTAGAAGTAAGACAGTGATAGCATCAGAAGTTTGAGAGAATTTGAATTTCCCAACCTGTTTTGGTGACACCTGAACACATCCTCGACATTCACAAAAATATAATTTTATGTTTGAGACATTTTATCATTTCCCTTTCCTTACTGTAATGCAGCCATTGTTTTTAATAATAAATACTATTTTTTCCACATAGTTTTTTTTTCTTTTTTTATATTGATATTTTGAAAATATCTTTGAGTTACAATCTTATTATAATAAAAGCACAAATGTTATTCCATAAAACTTCACATCACCGACACAAATAAACATTGTTGGCTATTTTAAAATATACGTTGAATGTTAAAAAGAGCCTCTTTTTTTTCCAAAGAGCTTTATTGAAACTTGTCAGTGAGCCTCTGTTATATACACGATCTTCGACCTGACGTCACGGGCGCGTGTCTGAACCAACATGGCGAATATTCGGTGTGTCAAGGTGAGCAGAGCTAAAATATAACCTGTTAGCGCTGCACACAGCATCACTTACAGTGTTTACTGTCAGACAATGTGATGCATGAGACTTGTGTTGTGACATGTGTGTGGTTTTTCTACCCGCTAGGTTTCTTCTTCTCGTAGTTTGGAAGTTTCATTGTGTAGCTAACACCCTGTGAGTCGACTCAGTACTGTGTTTGATAACCGTGCTCGCGGATGTATAAAGAGAGACTTACAGACACATTAGAGATACATTATTTAAAGGGCCGTTCCATCGCAGTTACAAAAACGCATATAACACACATTTAGCCATAGTTAATTTTGTATTTTCTGTACCTAAATACAGTTTGGAGGTATTTGTTGTACTTTACTGGAGTATTTCTGTTTGATGCTACTTTATACTTCCACTACATTTCAGGGGGAATATTTTTCCCTTTAAACTTCTCACATGGTTTCATTTCAATAAATGAATGTTCAAATGATCCAATATTTCACCAAATATCAAAGATTAGATTAAAAATCCAAAATCTAAAAACAGATTTGTGTATCAGAACTTTGTTTTTCTTCTTTCTTCTCACATTAATCATCTTTATCTGGTGACCCTTTGGAGCGGACCGACCCCTAGGTTAGGAACTACTAGACTAAACTATCTAACTGTATATAAAGTAGTGAAACTAGCTCCATCTGTAACACTGATGCTTCAGTATTAATGATCTAATGATGTCATATATAATAATATATCAGTTAGAGGAACCAAACCACTACTGTTACTGCAGTACTTTCACTACATTTTGCTGCTAATTCTTGCAGTCAAAATATATTCGGTTCTCTATCACACAAAACGATAACATTATATTAACTGTATATATTCATTTAACATGTCAGGGTTAAGGGTTTTTTGCTTCTGAAGGATAAATGACATGTTATTCCTGTTTCTGTTTGTTTTAATCTAACTGTGTTTCCTCTTGCACAACCCTCCTCCTGGTCCCTGTCTTATGTGTGTGTGTTTATGTTGAACAGGGTATGGTTGGGCTGGTGACGGGCGGTGCGTCTGGTTTGGGCCGAGCTACTGTGGAGCGTCTGGTGCAGAACGGAGCATCGGCTGTGATCCTGGACCTGCCTTCCTCTGATGGAGCAGCTCTGGCAGCCAGTCTGGGAGACCGCTGTGCCTTTGCTCCTGCAGACGTGAGTCCAATACTCTCCAGACTTAATAGATTTGGACAGATTCACTTATACAGAATCATTAAAATGTCTTTTTAAGTAAAAAGATTATGCAAGTCAGTTAATACAGAGGTTTTATGTATGAACAGCACACACTCCTGGTATTTGTTAAGTCATTCAGTTTGTGGTTTCTCAGGTATCAGAGTGTCTTAAGGCCCTTTTACGCTGTGTGATTTTTGGGCTGTCTGAGAAGACAGTTGACAGTTGTGAGAGAAATGTGGCAAAATCTTTGTTCAACCCCAAATTGTTCTCTTAGATCAAACTGTGAGAGAGACGACCAAAAAACACGCGTGAAGCAAAATTTCTGACATTGTCAGATATTAAGGACCAAAATTCTCATATTATTAACTGTAAATCCCAAAACCAGAACAAAAAAATAAAATAAAATAAGAGACCGAAAAAAATAAATGAAAAGGGTAAGATATAATACATCAGTACATCAGATCTAAGTATTATTCAACAGCAATGTGTGTGCTAAAACACATTCAACTAATATTAATCATACCCTGTTGTAAATCAAAACATGGACTGATTCCACTTGAAAAAGAAAAGAAACAAAAAAAAAAAAAAAAAAGATGAATATATCAGCAGTGTAATGTACGCTCAGCACAGTAGATGGCGCACTCTCATAATGCAGCACTATCAGTGGTGCATATCAGTACACATGAACCCAGCAAATTCTTTTCCTGACACTTTATTTATAGCTGATCTTTCCGTAGTTCCCACCTATATGAAAAATAATTTCAATACAAACAACTATCCAAAAGGATATTTGTTATTTCCCAGGTGACGTCGGAGGCAGACGTGCAGTCCGCCGTGACCCTGGCCAGAGAGAAGTTTGGGAAGCTGGACCTGGCAGTGAACTGCGCTGGCATCGCTGTTGCTGTCAAAACCTACAACTTTAAGAAAGACATCCCTCACAACCTGCACGACTTCCAGCGCGTTATCAACGTAAGATGGACAGACGGTAGAAAGGGCTAATACCAGCCGCAGCTCATCAGACAGTCATGTGTTCATTCTGTTCATGTCCTGCAGGTGAACATCGCAGGAACCTTTAATGTGATCCGTCTTGCTGTGGGTGAGATGGGGAAGAATGAGCCTGATGCAGATGGACACAGAGGATGCATCATTAACACTGCCAGCGTGGCAGCATTTGATGGACAGGTGATTTAAAACACACACACACACACACACAAAAAAAATAACAGAAAAATAATCTTCTTACTCTTTTACTTTTTTTTGCTCCAGGTCGGCCAAGCAGCATATTCAGCTTCTAAAGGAGGAATTGTTGGAATGACTCTCCCCATCGCAAGAGATTTGGCACCTATGGGCATCAGGGTTGTCACCATAGCACCCGGTAAGTGATCATACTTTAACTGTTTGTAGCCGTTTGCTGTATTGAGCTGAAAACAAACACCTAAAAACATCAGTTGGTGCGTCCGCATCTTTAGAACTGCAGATGTGACATTTTATTTGTATCTAAATGAGTCTTCTTCCTCAGGTCTGTTCTCTACTCCTCTCCTGGCTGGTCTTCCAGAGAAGGTGCGCTCATTTCTCGCCCGCCAGGTGCCCTTCCCCTCACGCCTGGGAGACCCCGCTGAATTTGCCCACCTGGTGACATCACTGGCTGAGAACCCTATGATTAATGGAGAGGTCATTAGACTGGACGGGGCCATACGCATGCAGCCTTGAGACACAGTGTGTGTTTGTGTATTCGTGTGTTTGTGTGTGTGACTGAATGTGCGTGTCTATGGGGCTGCGTGATGTGTTTATGTTGTAGATACTGACATACAGTAAATAAACTGTTCACAAACACCACTAAATCAATTTTATTTGAGTGTGGAAAATGAAACTGATTGAAAACATTGCAGTACTATGTTCACTCCACTTTGATTGTTTTGTAAACTAATCCAGATTATAATAAACCTCAGATGAATTTGATTATCTATTCCAAGGCAAGTTTTATTTTTTCCAAAACAAAACCATATTTTCCACCGGTCGGATGTGTTGCAGAAATTTGGGATATCAGCATATGTCATTTTATCCTTGTAGTTTAGAAACATATGGACCATTTTATCTAATTTCCTCTTCCTCTTTTGCATTAACTGTCAAATGGTCAGCGATCCACAGTCTCACACATGTACACAAACCAACGTGCAAATTGTCTAGATGCGCAGTTAGCCATAATGGCCATTTGTTTTCTTTTGATTAGACAAGCATTTAAAATGATTACAGGGACCATATTGTGCACATTTACAGGTCTGTATTTTTTTCTGGGGTTCTACTGGAATTTTTTTTTATGATTTACAGTTCAAACATACTGGCTCCTTATGCAGCCGCACAGTTCAGGCTCTGTATAAAACAGCCTATTATAACTCCTGTTTCTTTAAGACCCTCCCCCTCCTGATGAGGTCACTCTATTCTGATTGGTTAGCTGCCCCTCGCGAGACTTGCGCTTCCTCGATGTAAACAAGACAAGAAACAAACAGTCGTAGTAAGATTTCACTACGTTTTTTTGTTCTTCACTAAAAATATCAACTTCTCAAACACATCCGTACATATTCGTATATATTTTTTAAATCAGAGTGGTCAACGCAAACGACACATGGAAACGTTTGCAGCAACCTTTAGCAACCAAGGCTACGGAACATATGGGCCTTTACGGACATGCGCAATGAGCGTCAGCACGCCGGTAAAGTCGGAAAAAACTATGAACTAAAATATTTTATTTGACTGTATATCTTACGTTAAAGCCTTAAATTATGGATTTAAATGTGTGGGAAATGTCTTTAAAGTCATTCTGATCACACAGAGCTCTTAACCCAGTAAACAGTTATCATTATGTTTCTTCCAGTTATAACAGTTATAGAATACTAATAAGTATAACAAAATAAAGGACGAAGAGGCTAATTGTGTAATTGCTGTAAATGAACGGCTTGGTCTCGCGCTTTAACCCAGCCTCGTCTAAAGGTTGACGTGTGACGTCACTATCTAGCCACCCAGGTAGAAGTCGGAAGTCAACGAATGACACAGCAGTGCGTCAAATATACATCAAATGACAACATACATCTAAACGTACGTGTCCGTGGAGTTTTTTTAATGGTTTTCGGTGTCACCAGGCTGCTCTTTATTACTTCATTCATTACAAAGAAGGAAACAGCTCCACCAATGGCTCAGTTCTGCACCTAATTAAAACTTTCTAGTGTTTAAACATTTTCTGACAGTGGAAGCGGTTTTAATTCGGTCCAGAGCTCGATTTGTTATTGTCTCTTCATGTTTGGCAACAAACTTATCCTGGTATGTAATGAAAAATGTAAATCTCTAGTCTGTGCGGGCTCTGTGTTTTCTCCTTTTTATGGATTTTTTTAATTGAACAACACACCCTTAACTATTGTAGCACAATGTTTGTGTTGTGAAGAGATTGAGCTCATATTTGTGATGGCATTTGACCTTCTGATTGATGTGTTTCTCCACAGAGATAAAGAGATGCAGCAGGCAAATGTGACTTCCAACCATGTTTCTCCACATCTGGAGAATAAGTTATTGCAGACCTCTCTCCAGCCCTCCAGCCTGTCTTCAACCTCCTCCACCCTTCTCTCCACGACTTCCACCCTTCTCTCCACGTCTTCCCTCCTCAGCACCGAGAACAAGCTCTTAAACAGCGACTCATCCCGTCTCGCCTCTTCCTTCACCTCCTTGTCATCAGTCCCCAATACCTCTCTGCTCCCCACATCCCTGGCCAGCAGTACTGTGCTCAGTCGCTTTGCTTGTCCTCCTTCATTCCTTCATCCTGGTCCGGATGGAGAACAGAAGAAGGATGATGGAGGAAACGAAGGCGGAGAGGAAATATCTGAACCAATGCAATCCTGTTTTGGAGAAACAAGTGTGGTACATGAAACACTTTTCATTTGTTTTAATTTTTTTGCTCAAACTGATAATGAAATGAACTGGAATGGTGATATTTTTAATTTAAATATTCTGGATTATTATTGTTAATGTTTTCACCTTGCTGTTTTCTGAATCAGCAGTGCTCCGAAGAAGATGATATATTGTCAGAAGAGGAGATGGTGTTGGAGATGGAGGATGCTGACAACCAGGAACACAACCAAACTGTGGTCAGCAGACAAGAGGAATTTGCTGAAGTTGTTAGAGGAAAGGAAGAGATTGAAACGGAGATTAAAGATAAAAAGGTAATAGAAAATATTATACAGGATATTGAATATCATTTGAGTAGGCTTTGTTTTTGGCACTCATATAAGCTGTAAATAATGAATTCATAATTGTCTTCCTGTGTTGTTCATCAGTATCTCCTGCTGAACGAAGTGTGTTGCTCCTTGGTCAAAAAGTGTACTGTTCCAGGACAGAAAGACTGGGACTCCGAGGAAAGTGTGTGGACCACAATCAAAAACCAAGCGATGGACATATCTGTCCACGACCCGCAGTTTCTTCTCAAGGTGTGGATGCACGTCTCTGTGTGGATTCATGTGTGTATTGGTGTACCTGAGGGTGTTTTCATTTGCAGACAGAGCACATCTACACCCTGAATGATAGTACCTGGACTTTTATATAACATAATCACACATTGTCAAAATAAATAAATACTGTAATCATAGAAAATTACAAGACTTGATGCAGTAGAAATGTTTAAATATGTTTTAATATACATTTTAAGTACATAATATAAGACTTTAAAATCTATTGCATCAATTGATGCACGGTTTAGTGGTGGTAGCCAGAAATAAACCTCATATGTTGTATAGTTGTTATATGTATCATAACTATTATATGAAGTGCCCCACTACATATAATTTTTTTCAAGAGTTTTGTTTTTGTTTTTTTTAACCACCCAGGTGGCGGTTTACACCCGACAGGAGTTGAACATCCGCATCACAGCAAACTTCTTATTGGCTCTGGCTGCCAATCTGCCCTCCACTAAGTCTCATGTCCGCAGATACTTCTGTGCTGCTGTACAGCTGCCCTCAGATTGGCTGGAAGTAGTGCGAATCTACACCACAGTGAGTCTTAACGAGCCTCTCCATGTGTCATGCCTCCTCTGTGATAGCTCTATCCAGTTTTAACTACACGTTTGTCTCTTTCCAGTGCTTTAGCCGCTCGCTGCCGATGTGCCTGAAAAAGGCAATGGCCGACAAGTTCAAGCAGTTCAGCGAGTATCAGCTGGCCAAATACAATACACGCAAACACTGCTGTAAACACAATCGCAACAGATGCAACAAGAAGGTAAAGAAAAATGTGTTTTCATTCTTTCTTAAGATATATAAATGCAACAATATTGCACGTCTTGTCTATTAAGACTGTAAAGTTTGTTTCTTGATCCCTCTGATAAAAACATTTTAACTCGCGTACTATTAAGTTGTCTCAGGTGAAATAGGATCAGAATTATTTATGCGTGGTTTCCGTTTTAGTGTAATATATAATTTAAAAAAAAAGGCTAATTTCTCTTAATGAACACTTGTCTAAACATGTTATCTGTGATTTCCAGAAGCCAACTGATGAGCAGCTGAAAAAATGGGCGACCCTTATTAGATCAAATGAATCTATTCTGAAGAAGTTTGTAAGTAAATATACTTTTCTGTTGTGTCATGAAAAGGGTTATATTCAATGTTTTTGTGTTGTGTTTTCTCAGGTATGGATGTATGCGTGTATATGTATGTTAGATTTTAAAATGGTATTTGTAATAAGAGTGAATATATTTTCTGAAAACCAATCCAATCCACTTTATTTGTATAGCACGCTTTATAAACACAGGGTTACCAAAGTAACTATATAGCATAAAGACCAAATAAAATTAAAAGATAAAATAAGAAGCACTGTCTGCACAAGATAAAATATGGAAATATACACATAAAAAGAAAACATAAAATATCGTAAATTAAAAAAAAACAAAAAACCAAGACCACTCTTCTTGATGTTTGAAGTACCTTTAGGTTTCAGTATTTGTAGCTTTCTTTGTGTGGCAGCACACCAGGATACACCTGATTTGTAACCGTGTGACGTCTGTATGCAGCTGCAGCCAGATGGCAACAAAGTGGTGGTGGATAAAAAGCAGGAAGAGTTCAGTATGAAGAAGATGATCAAAAGGCTTCATATTAAAGAACCAGCTGAACATGTTATGGCCATCCTGGGGAAAAAGTAAGACACGTCAACACACACACTGATGATTTACTCAGGTATTTTTCACACAGAACAGGCACATATATAACCACAATTTACTCCTGAACTCCACATTTTTTTTCTGGGAAATTGAATTTTATATTATGTGTCCTATTTCTAAGAAGTGTAGACATACCTTACTTTTTGTATCTACTGTTGAAATATCTTGCAGTGTTTACATAATTTTTACATGCATTAACTAACATACACAAATGCAAATTTCAGGCAAGTGAAAATGTGCGCAATAGTGTTTCTTCAGAGGAAACATTTGCATGTATTGTATTTTATTCATATATTCTTTGTTGCTGTGTGGTGTGTTTGTCTCAGGTATCCTGCTGACCTGAAGGCCTTCACCCGCAGTGGTATGAAAGGCGTGTGGGACAGGAATAAAGCGGGGCAGCGGATGAAGCTAAAACAGCCAGAAACGTGGGAACGGCTGCTCAGTCAGGAGGGCAACAATGCTGCCACCTGGGAGAAGCTTATAGGTCTGCTGAGTACAGTATATGTACATTATTATTATTTATTTTTTTTAAAAAGAACTGCTCTTAAAGTGTCAAGATGCTCCATGAATGTATCCAGTGAAAAACACAAATGTGTCCACGCTCACACACACTGATAGATAATGTCTCTACTGTGCAGCCAATAAGTCTCTTCCATTCATGGCCATGCTGAGGAACCTGAGGAACATGATCACTCAGGGCATCAGTGAGGCTCATCACCAGAAGATCCTCAACACACTGACCAATAAGGTGAGACCCACCCTAGAGAAGCTCTTCTTCTTCTTCTTCTTCTTCTTCTTCTTCTTCTTCTTCTTCTTCTTCTTCTTCCCAAATACTTGTTTTAAAATACAAAAAGTCAGAAATTATAGCTCAAAATGATATGTTGCATTTTGTCCCGTAAAACAAAAAAAGTAAAAGTTTTCTTTTTAATGTCGGTTTAATCTCTGTTTTGTAATTCAATTCTTAACAGCACAGTTCATTAAGTTCTCTGTAAATGTTTATTTTATTTAAATTTTTTATATGTTTACAGAAAGCAGTTATTCAGAGCCGACAGTTTCCTTTCAGATTCCTCGCTGCCTACAAAGTCATTCTGGAGCTTCAGACTTTAGGTGAGATGCAAATCCATCAAGAGGCACCTAAACCCATGACTCAAAGTCACATTAAAGAAAGTTTGTTGCGTTGTGTTCCAGCATTGTTGGGTAAAAGTTAGACAATCCTGTTATGATTGTTTTTATATGAAGAACAAAAATGTTATTTATATTTTTCTTATTGTAATCAAATCCCATGAAAAGACCAGAACCAACAATAAATGTATATTATTAAGTATTGCCTCTGCAGTCAAAGCCTGCAGAGGTTATTCCACAGTACCTCCTCATTTCCTGTCTGTGCTCTAGCATCAGCATCACAGCAAGCTGTCCCCACTGTTAAGGAGATCCTAAAGGACATCCTGAAGAACATTCCCAAGAGCAAGCGCTTCAAACGTCTGGACTGGGAGACGGCCAAGACGAGGAGGATAAGGGCGACACTTGGAGTGCCGTTTGTCTGTCGATTATACCGTATGAAGAAGGCTCAGTTACTCAATGCCAAGTATGTGAATGTTTTCACATTTTCTCTTTTCATGGTTAACATTTTTACTTAAAGCTTTACCTGATGAAATGAGTTTTAGAACCTCAAACCATCTTTGCCATGCACAGTTTATGTTTTATGTTTTGAGGAGCAGCAGCAACAACAGCAATTGGTTAGTTCACTTGAGTAATGATAGTCATGGTAACACAGGCAAAGACGAGAGTGCCACCTAAAGATTATAATTATTAATTAAAATTGAGCAAATATGTGTCATATGCATGTATAAAAAAGAAAATAACCATGTATGTGTGTTTCTGTGTCTGTGCATCCAGTCGGAGGCAGTTTACTGTCGATCTGTTGGACCGTTATCGCAAAAGTCTGGAGACAGCCGTTCAGATCTCCTGTCGTTACAACCTGCCCCCACTGCCTGGACGCACCGTCATCCTGCTCTACCCTACCACGCAGTCCAATAAGGACTGGAGCAAGAAACAGGACTTCTGTCTCCCGCCAGACACTGAGGACAGTGAAGAGGAGGAGGAGGAGGAGGAAGAAGAAGAAGAAGAGGAGAAACAAGAAGAAGAAGAAGAAGAAAAAGAGGAGGAGAAACAAGAAGAAAAAATAGGGGAAGAAGAGGAGACACAAGAAGAAGAAATAGGGGAAGAGGAGGAGAAACAAGAAGAAGAAGAAGAAGAAATGGGGGAAGAAGAGGAGAAGCAACAACAAGAAGAAATAGGGGAAGAAGAGGAGAAACAAGAAGAAGAGGAGGAAAAACAAGAAGAAGAAGAAGAAGAGGAGAAATATAAGGAAGAAGAAGAAGAAATGGGAGAAGAAGAGGAGAAACAACAACAAGAAGAAATGGGGGAAGAGGAGAAACAAGAAGAAGAAGAAGAAATGGGAGAAGAGGAGAAACAAGAAGAAGAAGAAGAGGAGAAACAAGATGAAGATGAAGAAGAGGATAGAGAAAAAGAGGAGGGGAAGAAACAGAAGAAGAAAGAGGACCGGGATGACAAGTTCACTCCTTCTGTAAGGCCTGTTTCAAAAATATAACATAACACCTGAAGTGTTTGTACTGATTTCTGCACATTTCTATATTCTCTCAGGTGTTGGATGTGGCAGTTTTGCTTTCTCTGATGATTGGCAGCAGTGCTGAAGATAGTCAGCTCTACTTCATTGATGACCGTTATGGTGAAGAAGTCAAGCTGAAGTCTGACGTCCTGTTGGACAACGTCAGAAGTGTGGTCAAACAAATAAAGGTCAGTGATTAAAAGCTCATGTCATTTAAAAAAATCTTTCAACATAAAGACATGTATGATTTGAATAAATATGCTGTTTTAATCATTAGTAAATATTAGTAAAAAAAAATCCTTTGCAGGCATTCAACAAGAAGTCTGCAAAAAAGGAAGAAACGATTTTCCTCAACAGAGTATTAAACAAGAAAAGCAAGGTTTGTTTTGTACATCTTTAGCTAGTTTGTATATGTTTGTCCCTGTTCTGCATGAGAAAAACACCACAGCCTCTATTAAATCGAACGCAACTGGACTCGGTTATTTGAAGACGTTTCACCTCTCATCCAAGAGGCCCAGCCTAGTCAAGCGAGCATGAACTGATGAAGCCTCTTGGATGAGAGGTGAAACGTCTTCAAAGACAAATAACCAAGTCCAGTTGCGTTCGATTTAATGTCCTTGAGATAACTATGACCTGGATGAATGAGAATATTCACAGGCTTATTACACAGCCTCTATTGTTCCACTAATAATAAAGCAACTAAAAGGGACCATAAAAAGCATTGCGTAGTTAAATAGTTAACCAAGACTTTTAGGTGGTATAATGATGCATGTCACACCCATAGACTGATACATCCTCATACATCGCTCATGGTCTTCTTCTGTGGTATTTAACAGGTTAACCTGACTGCTAACAGTCCTCTCATTGGTTGCAAACAAATCCTAAACTTTAGCATTTTGTTCTTACATGAGTTGAAAAGAAGCAAAAAACGTTCCCAAAGCTTCCTGCCACAAATGATCCATGACTGTATGTGATGTATCCTACCCCTAAGATAGCAGGAGCAGAAATAGTCACTTGAAACAAACGACCTGTTCATTAATCCATCCATGGTCACAACAAGGAAAGCTTCTCCAATCAATTCACACCTGCCAACATGTGACACCTATGAGAAGTAATAGCTGCTGTGATTTCACAACTTAGATCCTAGACCTTTGGCTCTGTGGCCTCATTTCAGGTGCTTCACATCAATTATTATTGCTGACCTCATATATTTTGGTGTATCAGGTGGACAACATCATTATTGTGACTCAGAGCTGGATTCCTCTTTATGTCGAGTGGACCACCAACTTCTACAGAAAGGAAATAAATAATAAGGCCCTCTTGATTAACCTCTTCTTGTCAGAGAGGTAATTATTTTCCTTGCATTATTTACCTTGTTTATTTTGCAGCTGTATCTGCTGTTTTTCCCTTGAGCTCACAGACAGTAGATACTTTTTTTTTTTATATTAGTTGTTAAGTTGCGGAAAATGTACAGTAGAGTAGACATTTTTATAGACACAAACAAATTTTTTTAATGACATTTGGTTTACTTTAACTAATCCTGAATGCATTTTGTTTCTGTCATCTTGTTGCAGATACATAGAAAAAAGCCCTGACAGGAACTTAGTGCAGCTGAGTGGCTTCAGTGAACAGATTCTGAGGTAAAATGTCAGGTTCCTCATTTTGTCCAAAAGCTGATGTATAAGCACTTTAGCCTGTTTAATTCTAAAATGACAAACCCTGAACCTGAACCACAGAGACTAAATATGTAAATATCATCTTGGCAGAACGGAAACCCCACAAAGTTTCCTACAGTCTGCCTAAAATGTGCCTGTAAAGGTCGAGGGCAGTATGGTGCTGTAAACTAAATACCTGCTTCACAATTGAAACGGGCAAATATCCAAATAGGACATTTGGAGATTTCATATTTTTGTAAACACAAGGTCTTCTTGATTTACAGCAAAACCATAAGAAGGGGAGGCCGGTGTTCTAGTGCGGTTAATAAAGTCAAACCATGACTTTCTCATAATGACATACGGACAACAAACTTTTTGAATTTATTGTTAAACCGTATAACCAGGTTTATTGGGGAACGAGGATCATCCAGGCTGCTGGACCATGTGGAGCATTTGGACAAAGTGTACAACATCCCACCACCAGAAGGAGCTAAAGACCCTCAGACCACAAACACTGTCATCTCAATACCAGCTAGCCCCAAGTTAAGGTATTGTATTTTAAAGTTCACTGCTGAGCAGTTTTCCAAATTAAAGCCTAAAGTTAACTTAGAAACTTACTCCTCTGTCCTCAGGTGGCGAGGTGTGCGAGTGTTTATCTCCTCCACTTTCAGAGACATGCACGCTGAGCGGGACATCTTGGTGAGGAGTGTCTTCCCGGAGCTGCGGCGCCGGGCTGCACAGCACTGCCTCTACCTGCAGGAGGTGGAGCTGCGTTGGGGCGTGACAGAGGAGGAGTCGGAGCGGGCCACAGAGCTATGTCTGTCAGAGGTGTGTCGTAGCCAGATGCTGGTAGGAATCCTGGGGGAAAGATACGGCCTGGTTCCCCCCAGACCCGTCCTCCCAGACCTGCCACAGTACAGCTGGGTAAGACTTGGCATTATCAGTTAAAGCTGTGTAAACAATATGCTCAATGCTACTTAACCTTTACATTTGAGAGCAGGAAAAATGCCTTAGCAACATTCTTGTAGATATTATCCATTTAAATGTTGAAATGTCAGCAGCTGGTTAAGTAACTATTAAGTTATTGTGTGTCCGTGTGTAGCTGTCTTCGGCCCCGACTGGTCTGTCCATCACAGAGATGGAGATCCGTCAGTTTCAGGCTCTTTACCCCGACACAGCACATCAGCGGATGTTCTGCTACTTCAGAGATCCAAACATCATCAAGTATGTAGCCCATGATGTGTTATACAACATCAGTAGAGATGGTGGAGCAGGTCCACCTGCTATACTAACACATCATATTTCTATTAACTTTATGCTCTTTAGGTTTGAATGAATTTATCTTGTGAATTTACTGTGAATGAAATACTCACCTGCAACTTCATATGATTCGTAGGATGTTATTGTAAAGTATTTGTGATTCCATTAAGTTGGTTTCAAAGTTACTGTAAATCCGTTCTGCGTTCTTCTGTGGTGTCTCAGATCAGTTCCTGTGGCTTGGAGAGCTGACTTTGCCCCTGAGTCAAAGGAGGTAGAGTCTAAAATGGCCTCTCTGAAGAGAAGCATCCAGGCAAGAGGCGTGAAGGTCACTGAAAGGTCAGTCAACTTTTATTTATATAAATGCTGGCTTCTCCATATTTAAGTTTTTGTTTTTTTTACTCTAGTGCCACCAGCAGGTCATTACATCATTTTATATAATACTTACGCAAACAAAACTCATGGTATCAGCCCCAGCTGTACTTTGTGTTTAGTGGTAGTTAGCAAATGTTCATTTCACATTTTTTAACATTGTGAGCATGTTATAATGTGACGCTACAGCCTCACAGAGCTGCAAGCACGTAGGTAAACTCTTAGTTTTAGTTAATATAGACTAGTGAAGTAGTATGATTTTGAGCGGCGCCTGTTTTTCTGTCGTAGTTACCCGTGTGAATGGGGAGGCGTCATAGACGGGAAACCATACCTGAAAAACCTGGAGGACTTTGGCAAGGCCGTGCGGGAAGACCTGTGGGCGGCTGTTGTGCAGCAGTTTGTGGAAGTTAGTAACTCTGATGATTCAGTCATGTTCACAAACTTCTCATTAACCAAACTCATCTTTGTCAAACCACTGAATTTACTAAATGGGCATCTGTCCACTACATACAGTCGATTACAATTGAGCGCCTCATTATTGCTTTGTAATTGGCAGAATGGTGACCAGGCTGAGGCTGCGTCGGATGTGATGGAGCAGGAGGTGCACCAGGGGGCGCTGCAGCGGCGGTTCTTCGGCAGGGCCAAGCTGCTGTCTGGAGCAGTGGAGATGGTGGAGCAGGTCCAGGCCAAAGGAGGGATGATGGTGGTGGAGGGGGCACCTGGAGAAGGCAAAACTGTGTTCATGGTAATTTACTCTGCTCAAAGACGTCGTGAATTGTAACCCATGTAATACTGTTAATGACATGTATGTAAAACATACACGCAGGTGGACAAAATAACATTTAACTCTCTCCACGCAGGCTGCTCTAGCAGACGCCCTCAGGACCGGAGTTAAGTCCAAAAGAAACCGCGTCTGTGAGGTCATCGCCTACTCTACTGCTGCCAGCCAATCGGCACGCTCTGTGGAAAACCTTCTGCGATGCCTTGTTCGGTGGTTGAGGAAGATGAAAGATGCTGAGGAATCACCTTTTCCTCTCTCTTACAAGTTAGTAGCTTTTGAAATTTTGTCCTCAAGGTTCATCTGATTGTCTTTGCACTTACAGCAACTTCCGCTTATGTTTGATCAAATATTTCCTGCTGTCTCAGAGATTTGCTGTCAGAGTTTCACTCCAGTTTGAGTGACATAAAGAAAAACAGACCTCTGGTGCTGCTTGTTGATGGGATGGATCTTTTACAAGACGGCCGGGGTCATCTTAACTCTGATTGGATCCCGCAACAACTCCCACAGGTCAGTAAACCATTTGGCTAAATCCTTATTTTCAGTGCAGTAAACCTGATTACCAAGAAATGTTTATATATTATTGTCTGTGTAAAGTATTTCACATGTTTACAGAGTAGAGACAAAATGGAAAGATGTGAAATTTAATCGTTTGGATGTAAGATGAATTGTTTACCTCAGTCTCTGTGTGTTTTTAGAGGATTGGTAGTAGATTAGTCTGACATTTATTGTGTATACACACTGTTAAATTGTTAACATGCGTGTGCCAAATAATATCTTCTTAGAGTGTGTGTTTGGTTGGGAGCTCCACATCTAACTCGGCACTCTTACAAATCCTGGCTAAGAAGAAAGGGACTCTCCTGTTTACACTGGGACATCTTACGATGTCCGACCGGAAAGAGATCGTTCGGGAAGGACTGGATGCTTTCGGGAAGAAACTCAGTGACTCTGCATTTAACAACCAGGTTCTTCTTCTGTATTTTGCACAGTGTTCATAGTTTTTTCCTGATAGCTGTAATTGATGTGATCTTGCTTCTGTGAATGACGCTGCCGTTCAACTTCAACAATTCACGCTGGATATATCAATGTTTTCTCACGTTGTCTCCATTTCATTTTTAATCACTTTCTTTATGTCCTAAAAGTATGCTACTGTGTGTGTTTGCTTGTCCAGCTCCAGACACTGACAATGAAAAAGGGAGCGGTGAGTCCTCTCTACCTGCACCTGGCCTGTGAAGACCTGAGGAACTTTGCCTCCTTTGATAAGGTACTGTATGCTACCTTGTACTTTGTACTACATTTATTTGACAGTAAGTTTTCAGATTAAGACTTAGCCATCCATCTGCAGTAAGTACACAGTCGAAGTCGAATGTGAAGTGTTGTTACTCCAAGCCCAGTGGTACATTTAATATTTAAGCAGTGCAGATAAATTTAACAAGTAACAATTTTCAATTTATCAGATGATGTATTCATTTTGTAAAAATCTGTTGTTTACTTTGACAATAAAGGGTCTTATTCTGTTGCTCATTGTCAAAAGCCACATTAAATCCCCTTTGATTTAGTGCTTATTACTTAAAATAGTAATATATTGTATTTATATATATGTATATACATATAAATATTTCACGATACTTTTTCTTATGATAGTTTAAATACATTTTTCAACTAATACTTTGCAACTAAAATTGTACTTCAGTAAGATTATGAATGCAAGACTTTAAGTATTATTATACTGTCAATTTTATTACTTTTACCAAAGTAAAATATCTCAATAGCTACTCACTCGAGTAAAAGAAAATAAATAAATAAAAATAGAAAATGTTAAAGACAACATTTAAAAATATGGCAATATATAGATTTTACTTGTTCAATTAAACTTTATTTGTATAACACTTTTCGTATATTTTACTGCAATTCCGATGCAGAACAAATATACACAGTAAAACAATATGAGATGAATGCACATGACAAATAAAGATGATGAATGAAAATGTAACAATGAAACCAATAAAACAGAGAACTCAACCAAAGTTGACGTTTTGTTTAAAAATATCTTCCTGTTTCTGTATTTGTGTCTCAGTTGAAGGAGAGCCTCCACAGCCTGCCCGAGTCTTTGAGCCAGTTGGTCCAGTACAGCCTGGACAGACTCTGCTCGCTGTACAGATGCATGCTGGGACTCCGCTGGGCTCTGGCAGCACTCACTGTCAGCACCACCGGTAAGATGAGTGAAGGATTGAGGAGAAGTTTGGTTTTTTTTGTCATTTTTAGTGTTATTTTTAACAAAATTTGTAGTGCTAGTGCAATGCAGTATACTTTAAACTGGTTTAAAGTCCCAGTCTGCCATTTAATACATCAATCAAATCCTGCTGTGAGTGAAAAACTCAACATTTTCTCCTCTCGATCTCCAGGCCTGAGGGAGAGAGACTTATACTCTGTACTGAACACATGCAATGACCTCTTCTCACAAAATGGACAGGTCACATGGCACGAAGTGCTGTGCCTGTCAAGGAAGCCCAAGGGACGCATTCCCATGGCAACCTTTACCTGTATAGTGCAGAGTTTACAAAGGTACAGTATGACTCTTATCATGACTTTTAGTGGTATAAATTCAGGAGGTTTTATTGTCTTTACTTTCCTATAATTTTCCTTTTTATTTTTATTTTATTTACATTTTGTCGGAAACTCAGATTTGTATAAAATCATTCACCAGCCTTTTAGTTAGGATAAATCTGTTCAGATACAGTACACTTAAGTTGTGAGTAAAATTATCAACAACAATCTGAGATGTATTTTACCCAAAGATGAACACATTTTTGGCAGTATTTTTTTAATTTTTTTGGAAGAGTTAAATACACAAAGACAAAGTGTGCCCTAATTTATTCCTCCCCCATCGTCGTGGAATCCAAGATGCCAAATGCAAATGAACAGAACATGAATGCGGAAACAAAAACTAAACGTTAAAAAAATGTTGATCCTTATCTGCAGCCTGATTGGTCCGTCTCATTGCCACGACACTGACGACCTGCTGACACTAAACAACCCGGAGGTGAGGCGGGCCTTCGAAGATTTTCTCCTCCCAGCTGAAAGCGACAGAACCAGAGCTCACCTCATGTTGGCAGGTAATGAACACGCTGTTTGTGTTTAAATACACAAAGTATACATCATTCTATACTTCAGTGGTCCTTTTTACGTCCTCTCCCTGTTTCCACAGCTCATCTGTGGGCGCGGACTGACTCTCAGGGCACAGATACCTTTCTTCACTCTGAGGCCGACTCAGTCATGCACCTGCCCTCCCACCTGGTTAATAATCTTCCATCCATCACATAAATGACACACAACATAAACTATATTATACATCTCTAGCAATACGGCAAAACAAATATGGATTCACAACTTCACAGTAACTACATTGGTTTCAGAAAACTGAAAACTGAGAAGGAGCCAGAAATCCAGCACACTGTCAGATTTCATTTAGTCTTAAATTAACTGAATCCTTACTGTCTGGTTCATTCTCAATTTACACTTTTTAGTCCTACACACCTGTCAATAAGATATTTTTTTACGGTGTGCAATATTTATATATTTTTTTATCTTGCAGTAAAATCAATTAAAAACAAAGTTTCTTATCAAGTTCTTGAAAAAATGATATTTGGTGTTGATTTTCTTTTTTTTAAAACTCCCGTCTTGTTCTATTTGACTTTGGTTAGATTCAAAGTGACCAGCTGGAGGTGCTGCGTTCGCTGCTCTCCAGCTACTACTTCTTGTATGCTAATGTGCGCCACGGCCTGCTGCATCACCTCCTGGAGACCTGCAGGTTGTACGGTGAGTTATCATGCATGATGACACTGTACGAGAAATATAGTATCACTTTGTCATGATTTCAGTGACTTTCATCTGATTTTCCCTTTAATTCGTCCCTTGATGAATGATGTTAAAGTGATTTTGTGGTGTATAACCTGTGAAATTTTGTCTTCCCTGCAGATAATAAGCAGAAGTCGTCACCGTCATGTAAGTGTTTTAAAAATACCTTTATATTCCTTACAAATGTGTTTTATTCCTTCCTGATGCAAGTTTTTTTGTCCTTTCAGCGGGCTGTCAGGATGATCTGCAGGACTGTCGGAGTTTCCTGCGACGTCACGCTACCGTACTCTCCTCCTGGCCAGCGCTTTTCATTCAGCAGGCCCTCAACGAACCTCCAGCGACCTTTGCTCACATCTGGGCACAAGGTCTGGTGGGAAAGGGAGGGGTCCGAGTAGTCGAGCAACTAAACAGAGACAAACAGATTGTTCAAGAGGCCAGGTAAGCATGTTGATGTGGTTTTCAGTGTGGTTTTCAGTGAGAAGCAGTGTTTCCGAAATACATCAGTATACGATAGAGAACTTCAGCCTTTTTAATCCATCAGCTTCTCTCTCATTTATGTGTGACAAATCAATTGTTTTTAATTTCTTTTATTTAGCCAGGAAGATCCCATTTAAAATAATCCATCTAGAGCATCTAGTGTATTTTCTGGTATGATAGTATAAAAGATAGAGATATAAGTAAGTAGATTAGCTAACAATGTCTTGGCAATAAATAGCAACGTGTGTATTTTTCTTCTCTTCTATAGAGAGGACCATCTTAAAGCTTGATATAAAATGCAATAGTGAGGCTGCGTAAAGGCTGCATACATGTAAATTACATTACCAGAATGTAACGAATAAGCGTTGCTCATTTTTCTTTCTGGCTTTAAACAGAAAGGAAAAAATCTTATTGGACTTTTAATTTCAATAAATGATCAATCTGTACATTAGAAGCCAGCTTTTCATCAAGCCATATGTCTGGGTATTTGTAGGAGGCGACTCTACTTATGTCAAGATAGCGAAATCAGCGCAGCCTTTTAGCCTTATAGATATTATTGATATTAATGAAGGGTGTTGGCGGTCTTGTGTTTCATCGCAGCGAGCTGGTGTCGACCTTCCTCTCTGAACCGACCTGTGTGGTTGCGAGCTTAGATGGAGAGCTGATGGTAGTTGGTAACACACAGGGAACACTGCATGTCATCAACACACAGACGGGACAGGTATGAACAGGCAACAAATAGAAGATTACATCTGTGTCTTCCTTGTGTGTTCGTCACGCGTCTGATATCTTTCTCCTGGGTGTGAAAAGGAGGTGAAGTCGCTGATGAGCAGCTGTGACGGCATCTCCAGCTGTGTCTTCCTTATGGATGGACGTCTTGCTACCACCTCCTTCAACGGACGAATAGAGATTTGGGACATCGGGAATGGATGCAGGTGAGACGATTGCTGAAAGACAAATTTGGAAAACACCTCAGATTGTACAAACCCCCACAATGCTGTTTGATTCTCCACAAATATCACAAGCTAATGACCACCTTCTCCTTGCAGGACTGCGCTTATTGATGGCCACACTAATGCGATAACAGCAAGCGATATCACTGCAGACAGGAAGCACCTTGCAACTGTGTCCCTGGACTTCATGCTGAAAGTTAGTCACATTCAACTTTTAACTGTAGAGGTTACTATGATTCAATAAAGCTATTGCACTGTTATTATATTATTGTAGTTGTCACTTAAACTCTTGGTGCTTAAAGCGATCAATACTCAGTTATGAAGTGGATATTAAATACTCAACTTTATTGACCATAGAGCTGTGTGGATTAGTCGATGTACAGAAAATGATCATATTTTTTGTATCATACATGATGTTAAATTAAATATCTTTGGATTGGATTTGGACTGTTATGATATGATAATAACATGATAAAACAAGACATTTAAAGACATCTAAGAAATCATAACAGGCAATTTTCCCCTATTTTCTGACAAAAACAATTCATCAATAATGAAAATAATTATTAGTCGCATCCCTTTTTGACCCTGATGTTTTTCTGCCCTTCAGGTCTGGTCCACTTCTAGAGGTTGTGAAGTAGCTGCTTATCCCAGCACCAGTCCTATGAACTGTGTAACCTTTGACCCCGAGTGTCGCCTGCTGGCTGCTGGCTGCTGGAATGGGGATGTGATTGTGTGGAACTGGCTCCAGAATAAAACTCAAACGGTGAGTTATATTGAGGAGAGACTGAGGAAATAATCACTGATATTTACACTGAAGAGCAGTTTAAACGCCCTAAACACACTTCTTTTAGCCTGAGATTTTAGGACATTTATTAAATCATTATGGCTTGCTCTCCTGTTTTTGGTAACAAAGGACGATTGTATAGTGTGATTGTGAATTGGGTGTTTACAGTAGCAGGAGATGAGGGATGAAGAATATTTAATGTGATGAAGGTCAATGATTTTTTTTAATCCTATTGATTTACTTATAATCTCATCTAGTGATACATACTCATATATTTATTTTCAAAACATCTTGTGTCCTACACAAATACAATGTGTCTAAGCAGAGTGGTATTTTTAGTACCTCCAGTCGATCTTTTTATTAAAATTAAGCAGAACACATGATAATAATTTGTTGTTGTTGTTGTTGTTGTTGTTCCCTCAGTCTCTCTCCGGTCACCAGCGCTCGGTCCGTAGTCTCTCCTTCTCTCCCTCCTCCTCCTCCTCCTCCATGCTCTGCTCTGGCTCTGTGTCTGGAGAGGTGAGGGTGTGGTCAGTGCCCACCTCCACTTGCGTGGGATGTTTCCAGGCTCACTGTGGACCCACAGAGGTCCTCACCTTCCTGGATAAGGGGAACATGTTGCTAAGTGCCGGCTCCGATCACATGGTGAGACATCACAGGCATAAAGCTAGAAGTGAAAATTCAATTGAAATTTTTGAAAAACGTAGCAGTTTCATTTGTAAGACTGGAATATACATACATTTTTCTGTGTTTTCTGGCTGTGTTTTCAGAATGTATTTATGTATGTATGTATGTATGTATGTATGTATGTATGTATGTATGTATGTATGTGTGTGTGTGTGTGTGTGTGTGTGTGTATATATATGTGTGCCTCATACTACAGTATATAACAGTGTACATAATAAATAACAATTCTGAGAAATGGCATCTATAAATAAATGTTGAAATGTACAGTATAAATGCAGTATTAATGTTATTCCCAAAGTGAGATTTTCAAATTGCTTGTTTTGCCTGATCAACAGTCAAAAAGTCAAACATATCCAATTTACAATCACATGAAACAGCGAAAAGAAGCAAATCACACATTTTTTAAAACGTTGTCTTCCTGTTTAACAGCTCCAGCTCTGGTCGGGTGGACTCAGGCGTACAGTTGCTGTATTAAAAAGTGATGAAGTAAGCGCCTCTTCATTTGATGTCTAACCTTACAATATAACACGTAGCATCTTACGTACGTACATAGACATTTTTCTCACAATGGATGTATAGCACTGTGATGCTTTGCTCTCCTTTTGTTTTCTGTAGCGCGAGCAGGAACCTCCTGTGAAGAAACTGAAGTCTGTGACATCGGAGACCGCTGCACTGTGTGTGGCTGTAAACGGAGACGATGTGGCTGTGGGATACCACGTCGATGGCATCAAACTCTTTAGTCTCAATTCAGGTGTGTTTACGTACAAATGGGATTACTGGAAGACACCAACTAATGTATGCTGAAAATACCCAACAGATACAGATTATGAAATAACTAAGACATACTGTAGAATATTGCTTAACATAATATGCAGGCATATAAAGGCATGATACATAGACATGAGTCCGAACCTGAACTAACCACCTATTTTGATTGTAGGCGATGAGATTTGGGCGTCTAAGTTGGTCGGCGTGTCCACGCTGTGCCTCCTGTGGGTCGCTGTGGGCGCAAAGCAGACGGCTCCTGAGCTGCTGGTGTCGGCAGGAGGAGACAAACGTCTGCGGGTCTGGAAGAGAAAAGAAGGAGAGGAGGGAACGCTGGGAGGCCTGACAGAGTTTGGGATGTTTGGAGTGCAGCCGGGCGTCATCTTGGCACTCGCACAAAACTCCACTTACCTGGCTGCAGCTTCAGGTGAGACATGCTGACGATTTACAATTGTTTCCGAGGCAACATACTGTATTTCTCAGGTAGAAGGCACTTTTGCCACTCACCTTGGTTATTCCTAAAAACGTCACATTTGCTACAAATAACTGTTTTAATTATTTGACCGTCTGTGTTTCCCTTTGAATTAGATACCTTCACCATTGCTTTGTGGTTGTTGAGCAGTCTGGCCCTTGACCCTTGTGTTGAGCCCCAGGTGTTGCTGAGGGGCCACAATGGAGGCGTCACCTGTCTGGCTTTCAGCCCTGATGGTGGAGCGCTACTGTCTGGTGGAAAAGATCAGGTGTGTGTTTGTCTTTGACATCAGTTTGATGGAGCTTGAATAAACGTGGACGTAAACCTTGAAACAATTTACCAGAGTAGATAAAGTAGAAGAACCATTGAACTGAAGCCCCTCAAAACCTATAATCAGATATTAAATGATATTGAACTAAGGATAGATAGATAGATAGATAGATAGATAGATAGATAGATAGATAGATAGATAGATAGATAGATAGATAGATAGATAGATATACTTTATTAATCCCAAAAACTGGGAAATTAAAGTGTAACAGCAGCATAACACAAATACAACAACAATGAAATAAAAAGAACAACCAACAATTAAGATAATAATTAATAATTGCAACTACATGTATGTTACTGCAGTAACAGTAACATATTTATTGTGGTTTTGGAACCGCTTTAATTATTATTTTCTTTCTATATTGACAGTTTGTTTTTGTTTTTATTTTGGTTATTTCCTGATCTCTATTATTTGGCTAATTTTGCTTTTTTTTTGTTTTTCTTTTGTTTTATTGATCAATGTGATTTTTAAATTACTGTTTGTTTTTATTGCTGCTGTGCTCATGTGGACCCCAGGATGACTAAGCGACCACTTTGTGGAAGCTAACAAAGATCAGAATAAAGAAAAAATCACCCAGATGTTTAGCAGGTTTGATAACTGATTATCAAAATTATTGGCAATTCATTCTCTGTAAATGCAGACTCCAGTCACTGCTGACATTTGTCTCATTTAATAAAACACTGAATAGAAGATACTGAAAGTTAAGGAAATCATGAATCACCATGAATTCAAAAGGGGAACATACAGCAGTGTAACACTGTTTAATATGTAGTGGACAGACAGTACAAAGACCCCAGCTCTCTTATAATCATGAGAATATCTTTGTTTCAGGCTCTGATGGTTTGGGATGTGAGTTCATCTCCTGCTGTTCTTTCTAAGTCGCTCCTTCACTCTCACAGAGACTGGATCACCGGCTGTGTTTGGACTGCAGACTGTGTGGTGAGCGGTTAAATATGCACCTTGCAGCAACCTGAGTTACAGAGTTATTAGATTTCAGGATTTTATATTGGAGGACTGTTAATCAGCGCAGTGTATTTGGCTAAAAAAAAATGTATTTTTACAGGAGCCTTGTAATTATTTTGTTATCTACAGTAGATTTGTGACAAATGATGTAAAACATTTGAAGTATTAAAGTCAAAACGACATATTTCCAGAGACTCGTCCTCACTAAGCCTTTGACTTTCTTTTCAAGCTGAGCTCCTCAAATGACGGGAGGCTTTGTTTGTGGGACCTGGAGGCCGGCCAGTGTCTCAGAGAAATCACCTGGACGAGTCCTCTCACCTCCGTCTGCTGTCTGGTGAGAAAATGATACATCCGTCCATCAGAGGAAACACAGTCCGTATTGTTTTCTTCTTTCCTGAAAACTCTTGTGCAGCTAATTGTTTTATCAGAGAAAGCAGTTCTGTTTTTGTTTTTTTTAAATCTTGAGACAAAGAAAGTGTTCAGTTTCATAAAGGAACTTCTGTGCTTACTAGCTGTTTGGTGTTTGTGTGTGTGCAGGGACAGTATGTGATTGCTGGCTGTGCAGAGGGGACGCTACATGTTTGGAACTGGGAAACAAGCATAGAAATCTGTCACATTACTGCCCACAAGCAGCGCATACACCACTGCGCTGTCCTCCCTAATACAGGTGAGGTACCTGGGAAGTGAGTTTAATGTGAGTCACCAAGCATTATATGATATTAATATTTCCTTTTTTGTTTTGACAACAAAAGTCAACACAGAAGAAATGTCAGTTTTCACTGCGTATGATGACGGCACCGTGCAGCTTTGGAAACCTTTACAGGTAAGTCGGCTAAAATGAAATGAAAAGACAGTTTTTAGGGTTTTAAACAATTTATTAGAATATTCTTTGTCATATTATTTTATATTATTTCTCTCATAGCATTTTGTCTTTATCCTTGCAGTTGTTTACAATGTAGAAGTGATATTAGTCCCTGCTAATGGTATCCTTTACCATTTTATCTCGTATTTATTTTATTTTTTACACCTGTGGGGGGATTTTTATTTATTTTTTTCACAGTTTTGTCTTAGAAAGTCTCATTTTTTTTAAGGATTCTTGACCTAAAATAGTGAACTCTCTCTCTCTCTCTCTCTCTCTCTCTCTCTATCTCTCTCTCTCTCTCTGTTTTCTGTTTTCGTCTTCTCATTCACATCATGTATCTCCACATACAGGTGGAGCACTTCGGCACCTTCCAGGGTCACAGCGGTGCGATTCATGGAGTCGTTCGTAAGGAAGGAGCTGATGAATTCCTCACTGTTTCTGAAGACTGCTCATTACGATGCTGGACCAGCACAGCAAGTAATGCTGTATATTCTGCCTTTACGTAATACCACTGATAAACAATGTGGTTCACACCAGTTACTACTTCTGTCTTTTTGTGTGTGTGTTGTGTCTTTTCTGTGCAGAGAGTCCTCCCAGCCTGAGAGGCCATGTCACAGCTCTGTGCTTCTCTCAGAGAGATGATCTGCTTCTCGCTGGTTATGCATCCGGTTTACTGGAGTTATGGCAGCACACCACAGTGGTTGGCCAGAAGCAGGTGAAGAAATACTTAAGAAAAGGGATACATAACAAACATGTGTTGGTTATATGTTTGTGTAACCTTGCAGGGTGTTTGTTTGTTTGTTTGTTTGTGTGTTTCAGGCTTCAGACAGCATCATCACAGCGATCTGCACTATGCCTGACGACCAGTTTGCTGTCAGCTACATGAAACTTTGTGTTGATGTGTGGAAGCTGGTGTGGAATCATCAACATAGCACCGCAAGGTACACAATAAAAAAAACAACCACACGATTAAGATACCAGATGGGACCTTCACCGTCTTCCATTTTTGTTATTCTCATTTATTTCAAGGCAGCCTGTGGCGTTTTCTAACATTTATTAAAGCTACGGAGCCAGAAAAGTTACAAACAAATAATCTAATATAAATCTTGTTTACAATAAAGGCCGGAGGAAACGAGACAAGAATTATGTTGAGTTTTAAGAGTATCAAAAGTAAAGGAGAAGTGATGTTTTGTGTGACAGCATGAATTCTTCAGACTTGCTCTATCTTGTGTTTGTCCTGCTCCCAGCCTGGTGAAAATAACCACCTACACAGTGACAGAACCAATGGTCCGCCTCATATACTGCACTATCCTGATCGGTGTGTCCAACACGGAAACAATACATGACATCAGCTGCAATGACAAGAACATGTGGACAAAGACTATCTTGAGGTAACACATACATACATATGTACCAAAATGTTTACTAAACGATATTTGTCACTTTTGATAATTTCCTGCTTAAACTAGTTGTAACTGACCACTTCAGTCAGCTTAAAATTCTTTTTAAATTTGAAGTTTTATCCAACCTCTTTTTACCCATCAGACCAACGTTTGTTGTAAATATTAGTTAGTTTTGTTGCTTATACACTTACAGCTTCCAGTTTTTAATCATTCAAACTAATTTTAAGAGACTTGTGTATTTGTTTTTATTGCAGTTGGACCCATAGCGTACGAATTCTGGGGGTGATCCGTGGTGATGAGAAAAGCATGTGGCTGGCGGGTGAGGCAAAAGGAAAAGTTATGATCGGCTTTGTGGTGAGTTTCACCCAACCAGCAAATCACCTCCTTAATATCATATCAGCTTAATGTCATCAAAGCAATAAATCCACTTTACTTCTCTTTTTGACTGTTCATCTCAAACACAAATGAGATCAAAGCTCAAGTAAAGCAGATCACAAATGTTTTGTTTTTTCAGTAAATGTTCATAGGTGACACCATCTTCTCTTTCTTTTCAGTTTGCTATGGGGCCTCAAAATGATTTCTATTCAAGTTTCGGTGAAATGACGCTAAATGAGGACGACAAGGAGGAAGCGAAGGAAAGCCTGATAACAGCTATAACTTTGGATAAAGGTACAAACAAATATCACTATTTTTAACCACTACTCTTACTCCATGTTTACTAAAACTACTCTCTATACCTGTGTTGTTGTTTTTTTTGTGGTTCTCTAATGTGAGGTTTGTTGTTTCAGATTTAGTGGTGTGCGGAGACATGAAGGGCAACTTGTGGTTCAACCTGCCTCCAGAGGTTTCCTCATGGAGCAGCAGAAAACCTGTAAGAGCTGAGAGACTCTAAAACCGAACAAGAAATGTGTATATATACACATCATAATGTTTACTGATGGCAGAATATTGTCTTTTTTTATTTGGCCTATAAAATGTCAATAAATGGTAAAAAAAATGGTGCCGACAACAAATTCACAAACTCAAAAGCTGCACAAACACAAAATGAATTGCCTACTATTTTTGACTGATTTAATTGTTTTGAGTTATTTTTTAAGAAGAAATTTCCATATTCTCTGATTCCAGCTTCCTTTTATCTTTAGGTTGTGGACTGTACTTTGCAGTGTTTCGTAATAATCACGGTGTTTTATCCTCAGGCCCACAGTGACAGGATCAGTGTGCTGAGAGTCACCAACAGCACCATCATCTCGGGGTCCTACGACAGAACAGTGAAGATGTGGGACAGAAACACTAAGAAACAGGTACATCAGTCTTGACGCCATACAGGAAAATTATTAAAAAAAAATATTTTAGTCTATCTCTCTCACTTCTGTTTTGTACCGTTTCCTCCTCCAGGTGGGTATGTTTGTGTGTAGCGGTCCTGTGCTGGTTGTGGAGGTGAACCCAGAAAAACCTTATGAATTTGTTTGTGGCGACGGACAAGGAAAACTGTATTTTCTCTCCTGGAAGGAATAATCCCCTAGATATTAATCACATACTTTATCACTATATTAACCAAACATTGACAGGAACGATTGCCAGGAACAAGCTGAAATATTTACATACACATACAGGAGGAAGCATCAGTGGTGGCTGGGGATTTAAAAAAAACAAACAGATTGATGTACCACAAATGGTACCACAAATCTGATACATAGTACAGATCACTGCTGAATACTAGAAAGACTGACCACTAAAAACAGATAGATAGAGATACTTTATTGATCCCGAAGGAAATTAAGGTGTCCAGCAGCATATACATGTAACACATTCACAGATCTAAAAGTGTAGCCTCACATCAAAAGTATTAATGCACAGAGGAAGGATCGATCAGGACGGACGGACATGCAATAGTGGCCATGTGTACAGAATAGAAAGTGAAAGAAATTACAGAATTAAAAGAGGTTGACAAAATTATAATGAATTATTATGTATATGAAGAATGTGATCATAAGGTGGACGTATGCTAACAAAAAGAGGCGCTAAAAAGACTAACGTTGAAATATATCTACTTGATTTGACCCAATCCTGACAGCTGAAGCTTCATATTGGCCTTCACTTTTGGCCTCAATCACTTACATTGTCAGTGCATCATGAATGAATCTGCTAATTGTCAGTGTGAACAGGAGGAATCATTATGGCAAGGTTGTTCTGCATGTACAATAACATTATGAATTGATATTGAAATCAACAGCGGATATGTTCTCCTGTTTAACTTAGAACTAGAATAAAATGTGATTGTAAATGTTTTTTTTCTCCATAAACAAATAAAGAATAGACTCTCTGGTCATTTGGATTGATTGATTGAGCCATTTATTAATGACTAATGAAATGAAAATAGATTTATGGGTCAGACATTTGGTATATAGACCAATTATGAGGGGATACTGTGTTTGTTTATAGTGATAATACATTTTATTTAAATTTAATATAGCTCTTTGCCTAGCACAGTTGCATATATATTGCAATATGCTGAATCTTCAAACCTTGTGCAAACACTCAGCAGTTCCTCTAAGCAGCTGTGGAGGACTCTGAACATGAAAGTTATTGATACCCGCAATGCAGGGGAAGACAACAAGGAATCAGCGAAGCATTTGTCAGCTTGTGGTTTCCACAGTGTGAGATCACAGTTTATAAGGAACTGTGGAGGTCAAGATGGAGCTGGTATAACCCAACTTTGGATTTAGGCACGGGGACACCTCTTCGTTTGGCTTTTGGTTCAGCACAATGCTATTATAAAATAAATAAATAAATATATAATAAAAAATAAGTTGATGAAATGAACAAGTCTGTTTGCATTTCCCTGAATGTTGATCCCTGCTCCTATTCACACATTTGATTCCCTTGTAGTAGTGTCTTTTTTGTACTTAGTTATTACTTAGTGTATTATCTTCACTTGAGCATGTATACTTTGATGGTGATCTCGAATATGTTGCGGTTTAAGTTGTTTGTGAGGTTAGGCCCTTAGCTGTGACTTTTCTTTTTCAAGTTTTACAAATTAGAGAAGTCAGAAGTTCCTGGTTTGCAAGTGAAGAAGAAAGAGAGGACGAACTGAACCATCAGAGCTTCAACATGAAAGTCTGTCGCATTTTGATTTTTTACCTCTTAGTCCTCAGTGAGTATATTTGCTTTTTATTTCTTTTTATTTATTCAGAGTTGTTAAGTTTTTCCACAAGTTTCTGTGATTAAACATGACGATCAGAGTCACATTTAAATATAGTTCATCACCAGCACTTGTTACTTCCTCGAACTATTCTTGTAAATAGTAAAACATGTCAGGGTTTGAAACCAACAAAGTCTCATATTTTCATGCAAACAGGTTTTGTTCCATCCAGTTGACAGCAGGTAACATTTGGTTTATATTTGGTTATTTTATATGTGGAAATGATTTTGTATAAAACATAAACCACATTTATGCAATCAAGTTGTTCTACTGGTTTTTTTTTTAATTGAAACGAAATGCAATTATACAATATAAATTGATATTAGTTGACATCAGGGATTCTTCTTCCTGTGTATTGAAATGCAAATCAAATCTTGAATAAAGTGATAACATGTCGTTCTATCATAGGCAGACAGACAAAGTACAAAAATGTAGTTTGAATTATACAGAATGTGAATGTGAACTATTGACTATTGATTTGTTTTTTTAACAGCACTGCAGGATGGAAACATCGGTCTCATCAATGCAGAAATCCCCATTTTCACAAAAACTGAAGGAGAAAGTATCACATTTCCATGTGTCTTTACCGACACTGGAAGCTGGACGTACTTCTGTAAGGACGAATGTAAAGATAAAGACATTCTTGTTGAAACAAATGAAGTCAGAAATCAGAGCGGCAGATACAGAATTGAAAATGAAAACACACCTGAAGGAAAACGTGTGTATGTGACCATCACACAACTGACCAAATCTGACTCTGGACAGTATAGATGTGGTTTGGACATACCTTTCTTAATCGATCCATACCAGGAGTTTAAGATCATCGTCACAGATGGTGAGTTTCTACTGAAAGTTTCTGGAGGTCAGAGAAAAGTTTTCACATTTTTCTGACTGCAGCTGATATTTTAATAACCTGATATTTGGTTTAACAAATCACTGGGAGGAT
The DNA here is from genome assembly GCA_036937835.1 of Pampus argenteus. Classification (NCBI taxonomy): domain Eukaryota; kingdom Metazoa; phylum Chordata; class Actinopteri; order Scombriformes; family Stromateidae; genus Pampus; species Pampus argenteus. The sequence goes on along the minus strand of CM072864.1, from coordinate 7,521,318 downwards.
TGATACAGTAAGTACCCATTTACTGTATCAGTAACTCGACTCTTTAAATTAAATGCTGCCTTGTTTTTTAAGCAGCCACTCAGTTAAATGAGCCTTTTATTTCTCTCATCAGGGTTTCTGTTGTATCAGTGTGTTTCTTTTACATTGTTCTCAGCTCCATCTATTTCAAAACCAAACCTGACTCTCAGACCTTTTATAACATCAGTCCAACCAGCCTCCACACCAACAGCAACAACACCATCAAGAAGCTCCACACCTTCATCATCTTCCACTGAAACCAACAACCAGCCTGAAGAGCAGCAAAGTGAGACATCAACAGCTGAAGGTTCAGGTATGTTTACCTTTAGACTTTACTTTTAAGGTGATTTATTCCAGCAGTACACACACTGTGTACAAACACAAAACCCTCCATCACTGTTAAGCCTCGTCAGTTTCCAGCATGTCCAGCCCTGTGTGATGGTCAATGTGCAAATGTGTCTCTACAACCTGGACAACCACACTGTCAAGCCTCCACATAATGTCATATGTGCAAGTACATGATTTTGTCTGTTTACTTTTTCTCTTTTTCTTTACTATTTACTACATTACTATTTTTTTTTGAGTTTATATAGATCATAAGCCTGTTCTAATGTTCAAACTACTACAGGTGTGGTGCTGTATGTGCGTCTGACTCTGTTCATCCTGTTGATCCTGATCTCTTTGCCTGCGCTGATACTCTGGAAGAAAAGAGCCACTAAACCCAAAGGTGAACATCTAAAACTAGTTAAAGTTTTAAAGTGTCTCACCATAGTTTTAGCATGTAATTAATATTCTGAACTGCTGTTTTTCAGAATATCCCGTGGAAACAGTTCATGATGACGGTACAGAGGTGAGCAGGAGGGAATTTGTGACATCTGAGCGTGTTTGTGAAACCAGCTGATATTAATAGAAACCAAACTCGTCCTCTTCTGCTGCTGCAGGTCAGACAAGTGTTTGAGGAGATCAGAGAGGACGACAGACAGAGCAGACCTCCTCCTGTACAAATCTCTTCAGTTCACACTGTCAGATACGCCAAACCCTCAGATGAGGACAGCTTCATCACTGCCACACAGCAAAGTAAGAAAAATCGGTGGCAGGATTTTAACTTTGTGGCCATAAAACAGTAATGTTAACCGTTCCTGCTTCAGCGTCCACATCGTACAGTGGCGCTCCAGCATTCAAATGTAGGAGCAAGAAGAAAAACGTTTTGATTGGATGAGACCTTTAATTAAGATTAAGATTTATTATTATTATAACCTTTATTTAACCAGATAAAAAAACCCATTGAGATCAAGACCTCTTTTACAAGGGTGACCTGGCCAAGAAAGGCAGCAGCACACGTCATAATTGTAAAAACAGACAAACAACAGTAACAGTTATAGATACATTAACAATTTAAAAGCATAGGCACTGTTCAAATGATTTCCATTGCTTTTTTGTTTTTTTTAAGAGGGGAATGCTTCCAGGGGAAGAAGTTCTTCAATTTTACTTTTATTCATCCCTCAATGGGGAAATTATTTTTTTACTCTATTTTTATTTTACATGCATTTAACCCGGACACATACACATGCAGTACAATGGCATAGACATGCAAATGTGGAGAGAGATGGTGGAGTGATGGGCAGCCAGCCAGACCAGGGCCCAGTGAGCAGTTGGGGGGGTGTCGGTGCCTTGCTCAAGGGCACCTCGGCAGTGCCCAGGAGGTGAACTGGCACCTCTCCAGCTACTAGCCCACCTTCCATATTTTTGGTCCATGTTGGACTTGTAAAAAAAAATAATAAAAAAAATAAAAATAGTAGGAGCAAAATGTAGGAGCAAGAAGAAAAACGTTTTGAGTGGATGAGACCTTTAGAGGTGATAAATTACAATTATAAAGCCGCCTCCCACTCTAGATGACAATCATGTAAATCCACTCCAGAACACTGAGATACTTTCAGAACGTTTGGTCTCCGTCAGTTATGTATATTTAAAGAAAAAGAAAACTGAGTTCAATTACAAAGAAAAAGCTTTATCAACATAAAGACTAAAACAGTCAATAAGTTATAAACTTTGAGCTCTTTGTTTTCTTCCAGACTGAAGACGACTTGAATGAATTCGCCTACTCTCAGGCGCCCTCCTCCCTGTGGTCGATAACGCCGTCTACACTGAGGCGAGCGCTGACGACGAAGACCTTTCACAGCCTCTGTACTCAACTGTTACTTTACGTCAGCAGTAGCTTCAATGCTGTTTACTCCCCCAGTGGCCAACAGGAAGTGTTTACACGAGTATCATTAATACATCTTATGATAAATCACTTTGGTTTTTAGTTTAGTACTATTATTAATGTAAATTATTTTCATTTAGATAAATGACTTTTGTCAGTTTAAAGTATATTGAAACAGGTCATTTAGTGGTGGAACAGGTTTGGTCTTTACCAGGTGTGACTACATGTCTATGAAGGAGAAGATCATTACTGTAGCTCCTGGGATCCCTGTTTTCTATGTACTGAATAACAGAACAGAAAACAAATTGCTTTGCAGAACATCACATTGAATGATGTAGCTTACTTGCATAATGTTTTCTAATGATGCAGTTAATACTTCTGCTTCACGTACTTCTGCTTCTATAATCAGCTCGCAGTTATACTTTGTTATTAAATAGAAAAAGTTCAGAATGAAAACTGATCTGTCAGGTCAGAAAACTTCACCAAATAAAACCAAAACTATCTCCATGAACATACTCCAGGAGGGAGCGGTGGTGTTTTAGTTGTTTGAGTTTATTTTGGTTACATTAAACAAAAGTTGTGAAAAGCAACTCACTCCTAATTTAGGTTTTGGTCCAACTTTAGTGACCGCATGAAGATGTATGTGTGTGTTTCATTTGTTAAAATAAACATGTGAAATAATCTTATGAGTGTTTTTCCTTTTTTTAAAATATAAAATCTTGTCGGGTTGCCACTAACGATTGATTTCATTACTGATTATCCTGTTTAATCAATGAATCATTCTGGTTGTAAAATGTGAAAGAATCACAAAAATTGTCCATCTGAGCTCCACTGGTGATGTCTGAAATGTATTTGAATGTGTTGCTTATCGTCTTGATTCAATAGATTGTTTCTTTCACTGTGATGATGTGAAGATGGTTTGAAGAAAATCCACTGACACTGACGTGTTGTAAAAAACACTCTGACTTACTTAAAGTTTCCCTTCAAACATAAAACCAACTTCCTCAGTTATAAATAAGAAAAAGGTGTCACCTTCTTCTTACTGACCTAATTTCACTTTTCTTTTAGTAAAACACAGATCTTACAGATACTACATCTTCAAATGTCTTGTTTCCAATTAACGGTCCAAGATCCAAAGAAATTCAGTTTAATATCATGTATGATGCAGAAAAGCATCAAATCAAAATTATTAAAACAATTGATTATCAAAATATTTGCCGATTAATTTTATCATTGTTGGGACTCTGCAGTAGAAAGAGAGACTGTGGTGAGAGGAGGAGAGCAGAGCATCATTTGAAGGAGGGACTACATCATTTAGAGAAGTCAGAAGTTCCTGATTTGGGGAGAGACCGAACTGAACCATCAGAGCTTCAACATGAAAGTCTGTCGCATGATGATTTACCTCTTAGTCCTCAGTGAGTATATTTGCTTTTTATTTCTCTTTATTTATTCGGAGTTGTTCTAAGTTTTTCTACAAGTTCCTGTGATTAAACATGACGATCAGAGTCACATTTAAATAGAGTTCATCACCAGCACTTGTTACTTCCTCAAACTATTCTTGTAATCAGTAAAACGTGTCAGGGTTTACTCACTGTGAGAACTTTCAGTTACTTGCAGCTGATTTCAGTAAAAACTGAGGTGAAACCAACAAAGTCTCATATTTTCATGCAAACAGGTTTTGTTCCATCCAGTTGACAGCAGGTAACATTTGGTTTATATTTGGTTATTTTATATGTGGAAATGATTTTGTATAAAACATAAACCACATTTATGCAATCAAGTTGTTCTACTGTGTTTGTTTGATAAGAAACGAAATGCAATTATACAATATAAATTGATATTAGTTGAGATCAGGGATTCTTCTTCCTGTGTATTGAAATGCAAATCAAATCTTGAATAAAGTGATAACATGTCGTTCTATCATAGGCAGACAGACAAAGTACAAAAATGTAGTTTAAATTATTCAGAATGTGAATGGGAACTATTGAGTATTGATTTGTTTTTTTAACAGCACTGCAGGATGGAAACATCGGTCTCATCAATGCAGAAATCCCCATTTACACAAAAACTGAAGGAGAAAGTATCACATTTCCATGTGTCTTTACCAAAACTGAAAGAAGGACGTACTTCTGTAAGAACAAATGTAAAGATAAAGACATTCTTGTTGAAACGAATGAAGTCAGAAATCAGAGAGGCAGATACAGCATTGAAAATAAAAACACACCTGAAGGAAAACGTCTGTATGTGACCATCACACAACTGACCAAATCTGACTCTGGACAGTATAGATGTGGTTTGGACAGATTTTTCAGAGATTCATACCGGGAGTTTAAGATCATCGTCACAGATGGTGAGTTTCTACTGAAAGTTTCTGGAGGTCAGAGAAAAGTTTTCACATTTTTTCTACTGATATTTGCTAGCTCTATTTCTAGCTGATATTTTAATAACCTGATATTTGGTTTAACAAATCACTGGGAGGATTGATGCAGTAAGTACTCATTTACTGTATCAGTAACTCGACTCTTTAAATTAAATGCTGCCTTGTTTTTTAAGCAGCCACTCAGTTAAATGAGCCTTTTATTTCTCTCATCAGGGTTTCTGTTGTATCAGTGTGTTTCTTTTTCATTGTTCTCAGCTCCTTCTATTTCAAAACCAAACCTGACTCTCAGACCTTTTATAACATCAGTCCAACCGACCAACCAGCCTGAAGAGCAGCAAAGTGAAGGTTTGGGTATATCTACCTTTAAACTTTACTTTTAAGGTGATTTATTCCAGCAGTACACACACTGTGTACAAACACAAAACGCTCCATCACTGTTAAGCCTCGTCAGTTTCCAGCATGTCCAGCCCTGTGTGATGGTCAATGTGTAAATGTGTCTCTACAACCTGCACAACCACACTGTCAAGCCTCCACATAATGTCATATGTGCAAGTACATGATTTTGTCTGTTTACTTTTTCTCTTTTTCTTTACTATTTACTACATTACTATTTTTTTTTAGAGTTTATATAGATCATAAGCCTGTTCTAATATTCAAACTCCTACAGGTGTGGCGCTGTATGTGCGTCTGACTCTGTTCATCCTGTTGATCCTGATCTCTTTGCCTGCGCTGATACTCTGGAAGAAAAGAGCCAGTAAACCCAAAGGTGAACATCTAAAACTAGTTTTAACAAACATAAAAAACATTTTCACCCGTTTAAATGTGAAATGTGTAATTTGTACACAGCTGGTCCACTTTCTGCAGTGTATAGTGGTAGAGACACAATGTGACCTCATAATAATTTAAAATTGACCAAATTATGTTCAGGAGGACTTTTACGACACCATAAACCAACCCTGGTAGCGCTTTTGTCAACAGGAAAAACAAGATATGACCATGTTACATTAATCTACAGGGGGAATCTATATTACATGTCAAAATAAAATGCGATGCTTCAGCACTGCTGGTCTCATTTTACATTATTTAAGTAGAGTTTAAGTATTAAACAATCACAAAGTTAAATACTACAGACCGATACAAACAGATTTCCTTTAGAAAGTGCACAAAGACAAATATGTGGTAGTTACATTTTACAACTTGAGTAAAAAAATCTGAAAACACACATTTCCTGAAAGTGCTGAACTTCATGAGCAAACAGCGACAGGAAAATTGATTGATTGATTGATTGATGAGTTTGGAGCAGTGCATGTTGGTTGGTGTCTACGTTGTGCAGTATGTGTGTTAATTTACCACACACTGTCCAACTGCTAAATTCACATTAAGAAAGTCAGGTGTAAATTTACTTCACATTTGTAATAAACACGTTTCAATACAAATACAAGTCTGCCAGTCCAGACGCCCTACATAGTCTATCAAAACAGCTATCAACTTTGGTAGGCTTACATTCTGAAACTGTCATTTTAGGGGATTTTAACCTTGACTGGTTGTCCCCAGCAGCTGATGACTTAAAAGACCTTTGCAATGATTAAAGTCTTACTCAATTAGTTACGGAACACGTCCAAACATGAAATTCCCCAGCCGTTCATCTTTACTTGATCTCGTCCTTACTAACAGACCACATCTGTATTTAGATGCCTACGTGTTTCCTTTGGATTTGAGTGATCATTGCCCAGTCGGTTGTATTAGAAATGGAAAAATGAAAAAATCTGAGCCACTGTACATCTGTAAGAGGTCTTTTAGAAAATTTGATGAACAGGCATTTCTGCATGACCTGTATGCAAGTAATCTCAATTCATTAGTCTACATTCCAGATGCTGAGCTAGCATCTGACTGTTTCAAGTCAATTTTCAATACACTTGCAGATAAACATGCCCCTTTTAAAACACTTAATAAATAAAAATAGATGCAACCCCTGGTTTACTCATGATCTTGGTGATATTATTTCCAAAAGAAATAAAGCCTGGGCAGCTGCAAGATCCTCTGGCAGTAAAGGAGACTGGCAGACCTTTAGACAGTTAAGAAACTCTTGTACCTACTTGATTAAGAAGGCCAAGTCTGACTACTACCTACACAACCTGTCTGACTGCGGTGGCAATCCAGCTAAGTTCTGGAAAGTAATTAAATCCCTTAAAGATGTTTCTCCACCAACACTCCCTAAACAGCTTCAGGTGGACTCTAAAGTTATCCAAGAACAAATTGAAATATGTAACGCCTTTAATGATCACTTTATTAAGTGTGGCATACTGTTTGATCAGGCTGGTGGGATGGTGTCACAAGGTTTAGATCAGTGTGACCTAACCCAGAAAGAGAACTTTATTTCCTCAAATATTGATTCTGACTCTGTCTTCTTATTTAGACAATTAAGCCAATACGAAGTTCTCTATGCATTGTGTAGCTCCAAGTGCATGAAGAGCTCAATGGGTGCAGACCAGTTAGACTCTCATCTGTTAAAAATAGCAGCTCCTGTCATCGCTGAACCTCTAACACACATTTATAATGTCTCACTTTTTTCTGGTTCTGTTCCTAAAGCCTGGAAATCAGCGCTAGTTACCCCTTTACACAAAGGAGGAAGTGTAAATGAGCTTAACAACTACAGACCAATCTCGAAGCTACCTTGCAAGATGTTAGAGTCTTTTGTGAATGAGCAAATTGGTCTGTTTCTCTCTGCAAACAATATTCTGAGCCCATATCAGTCTGGTTTTAGAGCTGGCCACAGCACCATTACTGCTGCAACTTCTGTTATAAATGATATAGCTACTACCATAGACTCTAAAAAGCATTGTGCAGCTCTATTTATTGATTTGTCAAAAGCTTTCAACACTGTCAATCATGTTCTCCCTCTAAAAAAACTTTCTATTTTGGGTTTTGATAATGGTTCCTTTAGATGGTTTCAGAATTATCTGTCTGACAGAACACAGGCTGTAAAGTTAAATGATTTGACTTCTGAGGCATTAGGTCTAAGAAACGGGATCCCACAAGGCTCAATTTTAGGCCCGTTATTATTTACTCTATACATTAATGATATATGTGGTTCCCTTGAACATTGCAAATTCCATTTTTATGCTGATGACACAATCCTATATGCCTGTGCTAAAACCATTGAGAAAACTGTTTTATACCTTCAGTCTGCTTTTAAATGTGTTCAGGATTGTTAAATTGGTTCTTACTGAATCAAAAACTAAATTCATGCTTTTTATGAGATCAAGTGTGTGATTTTAATGTTTTTAGAATTTTCTCTCTAAATGGAACCCAGATTGAGCAAGTTGCAAATTATAAATATCTGGGAATTTGGTTGGACAATAAGCTTTCTTTTAAAACACATGTGATTGAGCTTGCAAATAAGGTAAAAATTAAGCTGGGTGCCTTATATAGAATCAGGTCTTGCCTTTGTTTTAAGAGCAGAAAGTCCATTGTTGAAACAACCATTTTATCAATTTTAGATTATGGAGATATCATTTACATGCATGCATCTCCATCCATTCTGAAAGTTCTTGACACAGTTTACCATAGTGCTATACGTTTTATTACTGGTGACCTTTTTAGAACACATCACTGTAAACTATATGAGAGTGTAGGGTGGTCCTCTCTCCATGAGAGGAGGGAAAGACATTGCCTCCTTTTCATTTACAGAGCACTACAAGGCAAATTACCATCATACCTCACTTCTCTTTTACATTTTAGACACTGTACATATAGCACAAGGTCACAAGGTTTTATGACACTAGAAACACCCCAAATAAGATCAGAGGCTGGCAAATTAGCTTTTCAGTTTTATGCACCCACTAAATGGAACCCTCTGCAAGAGACACTGAAATTAGATAAACTTGTGTCCGTAAACCTTTTTAAAGTTTTAATACATGGTATGGGAAATATACAGTGTTCTTGCTTTAACTGATCTTGCTTTATACTGTTTTAAACTGTGTTTTTGATCTTGTTTAAACTTGTTTTAACTGGTTTTACCTGTTTTAACTTGATCTTGTTTTAACTGTTAACTGTCAACCGTTTGGGCTATTTATTGTATATTGTTTGTGTTTGTTGTGATCAGGGCATTGCTGTAAAAGAGCAATTTGCTCAGTCAAGGTTTCCCTGAATAAAGAACGGAAATAATAATAATAATAATAATAAAATGCAAATGTGTCAAAGGAGCAAATAGTTGAAAATCATGGTCAGAAAGGCCTAAAGTGTCTCACCAGATGTTTTAGCATGTAATTAATCTTCTGAACTGCTGTTTTTCAGAATATCCAGTGGAAACAGTTTATGCTGACAGTACAGAGGTGAGCAGGAGGGAATTTGTGACATCTGAGCGTGTTTGTGAAACCAGCTGATATTAATAGAAACCAAACTCGTCCTCTTCTGCTGTTGCAGGTCAGACAAGTGTACGAGGAGATCAGAGAGGACGACAGACAGAGCAGACCTCCTCCTGTACAAATCTCTTCAGTTCACACTGTCAGATACGCCAAACCCTCAGATGAGGACAGCTTCATCACTGCCACACAGCAAAGTAAGAAAAATCGGTGGCAGGATTTTAACTTTGTGGCCATAAAACAGTAATGTTAACCGTTCCTGCTTCAGCGTCCACATCGTACAGTGGCGCTCCAGCATTCAAATGTAGGAGCAAGAAGAAAAACGTTTTGAGTGGATGAGACCTTTAGAGGTGATAAATTACAATTATAAAGCCGCCTCCCACTCTAGATGGCAATTATCATGTAAATCCACTCCAGAACACTGAGATACTTTCAGAGCATTTGGTCTCCGTCAGTTATGTATATTTAAAGAAAAAGAAAACTGAGTTCAATTACAAAGAAAAAGCTTTATCAACATAAAGACTAAAACAGTCAATAAGTTATAAACTTTGAGCTCTTTGTTTTCTTCCAGACTGAAGACGACTTGAATGAATTCGCCTACTCTCAGGCGCCCTCCTCCCTGTGGTCGATAACGCCGTCTACACTGAGGCGAGCGCTGATGACGAAGACCTTTCACAGCCTCTGTACTCAACTGTTACTTTACGTCAGCAGTAGCTTCAATGCTGTTTACTCCCCCAGTGGCCAACAGGAAGTGTTTACACGAGTATCATTAATACATCTTATGAGAAATCACTTTGGTTTTTAGTTTAGTACTATTATTAATGTAAATTATTTTCATTTAGATAAATGACTTGTCAGTTTAAAGTATATTGAAACAGGTCATTTAGTGGTGGAACAGGTTTGGTCTTTACCAGGTGTGACTACATGTCTATGAAGGAGAAGATCATTACTGTAGCTCCTGGGATCCCTGTTTTCTATGTACTGAATAACAGAACAGAAAACAAATTGCTTTGCAGAACATCACATTGAATGATGTAGCTTACTTGCATAATGTTTTCTAATGATGCAGTTAATACTTCTGCTTCACGTACTTCTGCTTCTATAATCAGCTCGCAGTTATACTTTGTTATTAAATAGAAAAAGTTCAGAATGAAAACTGATCTGTCAGGTCAGAAAACTTCACCAAATAAAACCAAAACTATCTCCATGAACATACTCCAGGAGGGAGCGGTGGTGTTTTAGTTGTTTGAGTTTATTTTGGTTACATTAAACAAAAGTTGTGAAAAGCAACTCACTCCTAATTTAAGTTTTGGTCAAACTTTAGTGACCGCATGAAGATGTATGTGTGTGTTTCATTTGTTGAAATAAACATGTGAAATAATCTTATGAGTGTTTTTCCTTTTTTAAAAATATCGTTGCCACTAACGATTGATTTCATTACTGATTTTCCTGTTTAATCAATGAATCATTCTGGTTGTAAAATGTGAAAGAATCACAAAAATTGTCCATCATAATATCTGAGATCCACTGGTGATGTCTGAAATGTATTTGAACGTGTTGCGTATCGTCTTGATTCAATAGATTGTTTCTTTCACTGTGATGATGTGAAGATGGTTTGAAGAAAATCCACCGACACTGACGTGTTATAAAAAACACTCTGACTTACTTAAAGTTTCCCTTCAAACCTAAAACCAACTTCCTCAGTTATAAATAAGAAACAGCTGTCACCTTCTTCTTACTGACCTAATTTCACTTTTCTTTTAGTAAAACACAGATCTCACAGATACTACATCTTCAATGTCTTGTTTCCGAATAACAGTCCAAGATACAAAGAAATTCAGTTTAATATCATGTATGATGCAGAAAAGCATCAAATCAAAATTATTAAAACAATTGATTATGAAAATATTTGCCGATTAATTTTATCATTGTTGGGACTCTGCAGTAGAAAGAGAGAAAGAGAGACTGTGGTGAGAGGAGGAGAGCAGAGCATCATTTGAAGGAGGGACTACATCATTTAGAGAAGTCAGAAGTTCCTGGTTTGCCAGTGAAGAAGGAAGAGGGGCCGAACTGAACCATCACAGCTTCAACATGAAAGTCTGTCGCATGATGATTTACCTCTTAGTCCTCAGTGAGTATATTTGCTTTTTATTTCTCTTTATTTATTCAGATTTGTTAAGTTTTTCCACAAGTTCCTGTGATTAAACATGATGATCAGAGTCACTTTTAAATATAGTTCATCCCCAGCACTTGTTACTTCCTCAAACTATTCTTGTAATCAGTAAAACGTGTCAGGGTTTACTCACTGTGAGAACTTTCAGTTACTTGCAGCTGATTTCAGTAAAAACTGAGGTGAAACCAACAAAGTCTCATATTTTCATGCAAACAGGTTTTGTTCCATCCAGTTGACAGCAGGTAACATTTGGTTTCTATTGGGTTATTTTATATGTGGAAATGATTTTGTATAAAACATAAACCACATTTATGCAATCAAGTTGTTCTACTGTGTTTGTTTGATAAGAAACGAAATGCAATTATACAATATAAATTGATATTAGTTGAGATCAGGGATTCTTCTTCCTGTGTATTGAAATGCAAATCAAATCTTGAATAAAGTGATAACATGTCGTTCTATCATAGGCAGACAGACAAAGTACAAAAATGTAGTTTAAATTATTCAGAATGTAAATGTGAACTATTGAGTATTGATTTGTTTTTTTTAACAGCACTGCAGGATGGAAACATCGGTCTCATCAATGCAGAAATCCCCATTTTCAAAAGAACTGAAGGAGAAAGTATCACATTTCCATGTCTCTTTACCGACACTGGAAACAGGACGTACTTCTGTAAGGACAAATGTAAAGATAAAGACATTCTTGTTGAAACGAATGAAGTCAGAAATCAGAGAGGCAGATACAGCATTGAAAATAAAAACACACCTGAAGGAAAACGTCTGTATGTGACCATCACACAACTGACCAAATCTGACTCTGGACAGTATGGATGTGGTTTGAACATACCTTTCTCATTCGATCCATACCGGGAGTTTAAGATCATCGTCACAGATGGTAAGTTTCTACTGAAAGTTTCTGGAGGTCAGAGAAAAGTTTTCACATTTTTTTTTGACTGCAGCTGATATTTTAATAACCTGATATTTGGTTTAACAAATCACTGGGAGGATTGATACAGTAAGTACTCATTTACTGTATCAGTAACTCGACTCTTTAAATTAAATGCTGCCTTGTTTTTTAAGCAGCCACTCAGTTAAATGAGCCTTTTATTTCTCTCATCAGGGTTTCTGTTGTATCAGTGTGTTTCTTTTTCATTGTTCTCAGCTCCATCTATTTCAAAACCAAACCTGACTCTCAGACCATCAGTCCAACCGGCCTCCACACCAACAGCAACAACCCCAACAAGAAGCTCCACACCTTCATCATCTTCCACTAATACCACCAATCAACCTCAAGAGCAGCAAAGTAAAGTTTCGTGTATTTTTACCGTTAATTATTCCAGCAGTACAAAACCCTCCAAACCTCCACTTCACCATCTAAAAAAAACAACCTTTAAATGAGGAGACATGTCCAGACTTTTGACTGTTACTAGATGAAAAACCTGTTCTACTGTTCAAACTACAACAGGTGTGCTGCTGTACGTGTGTCTGACTCTGTTCATCCTGTTGATCCTGATCTCTGTGCCTGTGCTGATACTCTACAAGAACAGAGCCACTAAACCCAAAGGTGAACATCTAAAACTAGTTTTAACAATAAAAAAAAAGAAACATTTCCACCTTTTAATTTACCTCAAACAGGCTTTCAAATGTGAAACAAATTTTCTGCATTGCGATTTTTAGGGTTTGGATTAGCATCTGAAGCTAACTACAAGCTATCGTTCTAGCTACATGTAGTTAGACTCTAGTTATGGACTACAAATGTGTAAAAGGAGCAAATAGTTGAAAATAATGGTCAGAAAGGCCTAAAGTGTCTCACCATAGTTTTAGCATGTAATTAATCTTCTGAACTGCTGTTTTTCAGAATATCCAGTGGAAACAGTTTATGCTGACGTGAGAGGTACAGAGGTGAGCAGGAGATAATTTGTGACATCTGAGCGTGTTTGTGAAACCAGCTGATATTAATAGAAACCAAACTCGTCCTCTTCTGCTGCTGCAGGTCAGACAAGTGTACGAGGAGATCAGAGAGGACGGCAGACAGAGCAGATCTCCTCCTGTACAAATCTCTTCAGTTCACACTGTCACATACACCAAACCCTCAGATGAGTACAGCTTCATCACTGCCACAGCACCTTGTCATCTGAACAAAGTAAGAACAATCTGTGGCAATTATTAATCTTCAATCAAATACACATAAAACCAAATCACCAATGAGTATTAGGTCTACTCTCTCTGAATGGTTAGATATACTCTAATGTTTCCATTATAGATAGATAGAACAAAGTCTTTGTCTTCAGGCCTTGTCGCCAGTAATTTTGTGCACCCAATCCATTTTGCTATGCCCTCCTCTTGATACGTTGTTGTTGAGAGTCATTTTTGTTCTCTGAAACACCTAAAAGCTGTTCTAAATATTCTGTCGAGATGTACTAGCTTTATTTGCACTCATTAATCCATCCTTGTCACCGGAAGTCTTCTGTATCTGTAAGCTTTAATAAGGGGAAAATCATTTTTACTTGCAATGGACTATGTTTATATTGTGGTACCTTGACTCAAGTAAAGGATCTGAATACCTGAGATAGCCCTTAAAGAGGAAGCTGTTGTAACTTGACTCAAGTTACAGCAGTTTCCTGTTTCATGGTTAAAAAAACCACATGTAATTCATTGTCTTGAAGTGCAGAAGTCCCTTAAAGTGCAATAGACTGACAGTCACTAGATGCTGGCTCCAATTGACAAGGGTGGGTTACGGTTAGTCGCCAACCACATTTGAAGTCACTCTGGTTCATTCTCAAGGAGTTGTTTGTTAAAGTACAACAACTGTAAATGGCAACGGCTACGTAAAAATTGTAGATTAAATTAAAAATGGATGACTTCTTGTTAGGCTTAAGATGTGGCTCCAAGAAAGAAAGCCTTCCTGATCTTCAATATGAGCTGAGGACCCCAGTCTGAATCTCCAAGGGAATTCCATGACAAGGAAGACATGCTGGACCAAGAGATCTGTTGTTTTAAATGGGCTGTGGGGAGCTTGGGGAGACCCACAAAGGGAACTGCCTTGGAGAACTGATCCACAATAGTGAGAATGACTATATTACCTTTTGATGGTGGAAGACCAGTGACGACGTTGAGAGCTATGCATGACCAGGGACGACCAGGAACGACCAGGAACAGGAAGAGGACCCAGCAGGCCAGCGGTGAGAAGACTTTCCTCGAGCACCGGCTGTACAGACAGAAACATAAACGCGGGTGGCATGGAATTCCCAGCCTTCACAAAATGTTTATTCTCTAGCAGCCTCTGTTGAAAATGACGGATATGCGAGATATAGTCAGACATATTTTTGGAAAAGATCAAGGTCATCAAGATGAACAAACACAAAACGGTTCAGGAAATCTCTGAGAATGTTGTTGACCAGAGCTTGACAAACAGCAGTAGTATTTGTAAAACCAAAAGACATTACCAGATATTTGAAGTGACCAAGAGGTGTGTTGAATGCTGTCTTCTATTCATCTCTTTCCCTGATTCTAATGAGACGATGAGCATTTCTCAAGTCCAGTTTAGAAAATACTGTGGCTCCCTAAAAGGCAGAAGAAATTAGAGGCAGAAGATATTTATTTTAATTGTTATTTAAGTAGTCAATACAAGGACAAAGCTTGACTGGGTGCTCGGGAGCTGGGGTTTGGCTGGTAGCTGGGAACCTGTGAATATGGCTGGGGCTTGAACTGCTTGACTCACCAATGTCAACACAGCTACTGTTGAGCCCTGTTGTCCTTTTGGGTGGACTGAGCAACCAGCTAGGAAGTGTCCCAACCTTCCACAGTCCACAAACTCCTCCAAAGAAAAAGTGGTGATCGACTGATTCAAATGTATGGCCTCTGCCTAAGCCAAAGCCCTTCCTCTCAAAAAACCCACAATATACTATACCCTGGATTGATCCATAGGAAAGGTTGATAGACGCTGGTTAAAAACCAGGGAGCACTGGAGTAGAAAACCTCTGTATTTGTCTAAAAGCCCATCAAAAGGTTCAGGTTCTGAGGTATATGAATCCCTGGGTGGTGGTGGTGCTGTCGGAACAGGCTGACTGGGCTGAGGTGCCAAAGCAAATTGGGTGGTGAATGTTGCAATTTGACTGGTTAGTTGGGATATTTGAATTACCATTGCCTGGTGGCTGTTCACTGGGGTCTGAATAAATCGTTCATGCTGGCCAAGCAGTCGTCCTTGGCTGGAGACTTTTTTTTTTAACATCGCTGCTATGTCCAAAGCTATGTCCATACCGGCCATATTGTTTTGTTATGTCGCTGCAAAATAGACCCAAAAGCAGACTTAGAAAATTTCAAACAGAGCTTTATTGAAATGATTGCTCTGGGTTGATGGAGGAGAACAGCAAATCTAGAATCCAGCTAAGATAGGGTTAAATGATAATGAGTGAGAATGGCAGGGTGACCGGTGGAGTTGAGTTGAAGCTGAGGATTTGCAAGGCTGATAGACAGGCAGGTGGTAATGGTCCTGGAGCACAAGGGGTTTTGTAGCCCTCTGGCCGCGCCCGAGCCCAACCAATACAGAACTTGTAGTTCTGATCTCTGCAATTTTTAACTTTTTTTTAACTTTTACAATTTTTTAGCTTTTTCACTTTTTCATGCTCAGGCCCTACATAGAAGTTTAAGTTGTTTTTAAGACTAAAACAGTCAATAAGTTATAAACTTTGAGCTTGTTTTCTTCCAGACTGAAGATGACTTGAGTGAACTCACCTACTCTCAGGTACATGTTTCCAATGGTGCTACCGCCTCACTCAGCAGCGCCCCTCGTGGTCATGCCGATAACACCGTCTACTCTGCACCTCGGATACACACTGAGGCGAGCACTGATGACAGAGACGACTCACAGCCTCTGTACTCAAATGTTAAATTACGTCAGCAGTAGCTTCAATGCTGCTGACACCCTGTTTACTCCTCCAGTGGCCAACAGGTGATCAGGAGGTGTTTACATGAGTATCATAATCATCATCTGTGACATCTTATGAGAAATCATTCATAACAACAGTTTGCTTTAGGTCAGATTTACATTTACTACTTATCTTTTTGTCTAGGCTAATCTTAAAATATATATATTTTTAAAGTATTATTAAAGTAAGTTATTTGCTTCAAGATATATTATTTTTGTTACTTATTGGAAGGTATATATTAAAAACAGAATAATATAAAAAGTAATGTAGTGGTAGAACAGGAAGGTTAGTCTTCACCAGGTGTGGATACATGTTTATCAAGGAGATCATTACTGTAGTTATACAGAACGTAACACAGAGTGCTGTAGATAACTTACTGACTTACTTAATGTTTGCTAGTGATGCAACTCACAGTGATGTTGAGAGATTTGTTTGCTTCCATTTCCCCATAATGCTTCTTATTCGCCTCCTTCTGCATCTATAATCAGCTCACAGTTATACTTTGGTTATTATACATATATAAGTTGAATATAAAATGTGATTTGTCACAGTCAGGTATTTTGGTTTGTTCTTCTGTTTACTGCATCTGCATTTATATACAGTATATTTTGTTAATGCAATTTGATATTTATGTATTTATGCTTCACTGCTGTGTGAAACAAACTTCGTTTGTAGGTTGATGGAAGAATATTGTGAAATAAAGATCAAGTCACCACGAGGATTAAAACTAGTCAATGATCCTTTGCTTCTAAATGATCAATATTTTCCTCAAAGGGAAAAATGTATTCAAGATTTATGATGTAAATATGGAGCCCAGGAGGGGCCATAGAGAGAAAACAATAACTAATATGTGCTGTTACCCTCGAGTCTCGAGTTATTTTCTCTTCCTGACCAACATTGTGTTATGTCTTAGATCCCTTAAACATACGTAAACTTGAAGTAAATCAATCAATCGGCTTCAGGCTGACACGTAAATATTCAACTATACAAACAAACATTTATCACAGCTTCCTCCACAATTGTTCAACAATAACTCAAATAGAAGCAGGAATTTACATATTTTTAATGAAAAATAAACTTAACATGTATTGAACATTGGCAGTTAAAACAGCATATGGTCTTTATATTTTACAAAATATTTTTTTATAAATCTTTTCATCTATTAATCTCCAATTTTCTCAATTAAATACCAAACTGTCAGTATAACACACTGAAAGCAGGTTGATAATGTTGAAGGTTAATGTCACATTACAAAAAATACAAACTACTCTTGTTAAATTTTTGTGATGTGCTAATGTCTGTTTGTTTCCATCCGGCTCAACAGCAGAACCCAAATGAACATAAATAATATTAACACACATTTACTTCATGTAATGCCTTAACTGAAACCAAGCTGCTGCATGGCTCGTCCATGTTGTCGAGAAAATAATAATAAAAAAAAAAAAAATCCAATAAATTTAACTTGGAATTAACTTGAAATGTAAAAGCAAACCAAAATATTATAAACAGAAGACAAACACAAATATTTCACCTTTTCAGCCTTACAGTGCTCAAAGAAGAATAAAATAATATCTATCCGATACAAAACTAACTAAAGGACAAACTAAGTTCAGTGGCACATTACAGGTAAACACAGTGAGGAGGAGGAAGAGGAAGATGATGAAAGTCAACTGAGAGAATAAAAGCTGCATAGACTCAGTATCACAAATCTCTAATGTAGAGAAGACGACTTTGGAAGACTGCATGCTATTTCTAATCTCAAGCAGAGTCCTGTAGTCAGCAAGTTGTCTTTTGAAACAATGCTTCTTTGCATCTTTCATATTTATTGCCAGCTTTTTCCTTTCATTGGTTTTTACTACGACAACAGTTGTATGAATGTACGACTCTGCTCTGAAGTGTCTGAAGTGCAAATCATGGTGTGAGGATTCTTCACCACCTTTGTCAGAACAGGAGAGAGAGAAGAGAGAGAAAGAGAGAGAGAGAGAGAAAAAACGGATGCAGCCTTTTTAAGGAAAAGTCTGGCGAGTCTTTTTCTTATCATCAACAAGTTCTGTAAGAAAATCTAAACCAATTGATCCTAATTACAAGTATTTTGCGCGTATCCGTCTCAACTTTAGTCCAAGTTCAGCTTTTGAATATAAAGTGAAGGCGATCAGCTCTCTCCTGCTCCAACATTCATGCGGCGATAAAGCCCGACTCCAAATATACAAATACACACCAGTGGAAGAACATTGACGAGATAAAGAAAAAGCACTCAATCCAAAACATTAGTTGAAATGAAAGTATCTGGTGTGAGGATACTTTGCATCGTCTCTTTGATAGTTGAACACTAAAAACACGATTCTTCATCTGGAGCATTTTTCGTAATAAATAAAGTTCAGTGACTCGGTCAGTATACACAATAACATAATAAGATACTTCACATGTAGAAAAAATATTATTACAGTTCTTATTTTGTGATTAACAAACAAAAACAAAAAAGTGAAGCAAAAAGGCAAAGTGCAAAAAACAAGAGAGGCCTTATAGGGAGTGTTGTTACAGTTGCTTTCCAACATGGCTGCTGGTAGCCACTTTTTAATTCAAATAAAAATGTAAATGCTCAAGTAAAAGGATCCATTAAATCCTAACCAGTTTTTACTGCTTAAACATCCTGTTAGTGACCTCTGTTTGGTTAAATGTTCGTCCCTTTTATGATACAATGAAAACAGATTAAATAACATTGAGTGACTTTTGACACGAGAAATGAAGTTTTTTTTTTTTCTTTTCTTTTGTGATGTTCCTTCACAGTGCAAACAGAATGAGGATGTCTGTAGCCACAGCGAGTCCCAACAATAAGTAATGTCTTTACAGCCCAACTTTATATTTAAGTGTCACTACAGGCCTGTTGTACCAAAAGTGAGCTGGTGTGTTGGTGTTGGGGGTTTTTAACTCATCTGTGGCTGTTTTTAAAGCCGCCATGATTTGTTTCTCTTGAGGGCATTAAAGACGTCGAGGACTCCGAATTTGGCTGCATTGTTCAAGTCACGTCTAAAGAAGCCTTTGGAACGACATAGACTTTATTGACCCGTTATGATGTTTATCAATGGGACAGACTGTTTATGTGACATCCAAATAAACACACCAGACACGGAAGAAAACTCATTTTCCAGGGTGCTGCTGTGATATTTCCCGAGAGAAGAACTTTCACGGTGACAAGCTATCAGAAAAGAGGAGAGATGACAACATGAGAGTAGGACAGAGGCCGACATTTCTCTTCTTGAACATCTTCACCTCAGGCGCCCTTAAGGCAAGGCACTTAAACCTTAACTCCTCCCGTGAAGTAAAAAAAAGAAGAAAGTAGAAAACAGACACAGGCTGAAAATTTTGAAGCAGCCGTCTGGAAGCCAAATGTGCGGACGTCAGAGCCCAGACATTAACATGACCAGTGAAACGACAATGAAACCAACACCAGGCAGCAAACAGGACACAGATGCCAAACAGGAAACAAGCATATAACCTGATGGTACGACATCAGAGAAACTACACTACACTTGATATGGTAAGTAAGAACAGACCTCTGTGGCTTGCAACCAACAACTTTTCAGTTTGAAACATTTTGGCTGCTGTTTCTGAAAGAACGGTTAATCTAAGATACACTGAAGTGCAGTAAAATGATTGTCGGATGCACCAGACCCATGATTGTGGTTAGCTAGTGTCAACAGCTTTAAAGCAAAATAACCCAAACATGTCATCTTAGAAACCATCTTCAATATTTCTTAGCATTTAAGCTCTTGTGTGCAGCAACTTCCAAACTGATTGAACATGAAACAAACAACTTTAAAAGTACATTTTTGATTGACAATTTGGATAAATCTTTTGGAAGCTCTAAAGACAGCTATTTAATTAGCTGTGAGTTTGTAACGTTTCCTTTGTAGCCGTTAGACGTTTCACCTGTCAATCAAAAACATGTTGTATGAACGCTGACATGTTTAGTCATGGTGGAATTGTGGATTTCAGAGGTTGAGACGGTCGAGCAGAGAGCAGTGACTCATACAGTGTGAATGTTACCAAAGCGCTGTGTTAGATCCAGAGCTGTATGAACAGGACACAGCTGCAATGAAAAAAAAAATGGCTTCAGCTTCAAAGTTGATTCCAGACCCTGAAAACAGCAGGTGACAAAGTCTCACCTCAAGTAGTTTGTTTTGAAGCTTTCAATTGTATCACATGATTTTTTTGTTGTCATGAGAATATTGAAGTTCAGATATTTTCTGCATGACAGCAAGAGGATTCTGAATTTATATATTTCAAATTAAGAGTTTCCATTGCCACAATCTGTGTCACAGAGGCAGCAAGTAAATAAATTTAAATTTTTCTGACAGGAAAGACGGTCAAAAATCTGAATATTTTTCACAGATAGTAAAAAAAAATGAAATATTCCTTTAAGCAAGACATGAATTCGAGGGTTTGAAATTTCCGTGGTGCTAATGAGCCGTTGAGCACAGTGTGTCAACACTGTGGGAAGGTGATGGCGCTCTTTGCTGGGCCTGCTGCAGAGCTGGAAGGTGCTGAGAGTCCCTGGAGGGAGGGATCGATGTGCCGCTGAACTGTTGAGCCAAGCACTGCTATAATTGCTGCTGCTGCACCAGCCGTCTGTAATGTGGCATGACTTTACTCTCAGGGAGGTAGAGCGCCATCTCCAGGGCAACAAGGATGGTGAACTCAAATGAAATCAGCTCCCTCCTGCTGATCCTGAAGCGCTCCTCCAGCTTCTACAGATCAGACACAACAGAAACCAAAGAGTGATACACAGACACGTGCTTTCTGATAACATGTGAAATGTTTAGTGTTTTTTCTTTTTTGATCTTTTCATTCTTATTGACTGATAAAATGCAGAATTTTGTTCGTTTGATCTTTTGTTTATTTGATTGCTGTGTTTTGTCAAATGTTGTCATGCTTTGCACACTGTAACTTTTGCTAAAATCAACACTGAGATGACTGCTTCAGGAATATTGAGTTTATTATTAACATTCAAGTCAAATGTGAAGACTTGCTTGCATTTTATTTCAAACTGAACATGTTAAGTTGTTTGTAGACTAGTGTAAGACCTGGTCATCTGAGATGGTAATTGTCTCTGTGTTTTTTATATTTTACAGATTATTTATTAATCTGTCAATTATTTTTGTCAGATTAGCAGATTAAATGTAAAAAAAGTGAAAAATGCCCATCAAATCTTATTTGTTTCTAGATTATTGTGACATCTTATTTTGTAAACTGGAAAATAATAACCAAGCGATGTACTGAGTGGAGAATTTTACACTTCCAAAAACAATAAATCTGGTGCTCTCTGGTGGACAAACCATGTCATGGAGACCCTGTTTTCTAAACCCTGTTATCATCTGATACAGATTACTGTGATAACAACAATGAGTGTGTGTGTGTGTGTGTGTGTGTGTGTATGTGTGTGTGAGTGATAGAGAGAGAGGACAGTCAATAGGTAACTGAAGGACAGACTGTCCAGCAGCTCAGAGACCCTGTAGGACATTTTACACCAACACCAACATGATCTAACTGACAGGCAGACCACGATCATCTGACTCTGTGTGTGTGTGTGTGTGTCTTACATCAATGAGGTGTTTGACCTCCTGTTTCTTGAGGTCACTGCTGATTTTAGCAGCCAGTAGGAGGCAGGCAGCTGACACCAACTTCCTGTAAAACATCAACAGTGAAACTGAGACAATATAGCAACTTTAAACTTGAATATATTAATTATATACAAGGTTCCCACTATTACACACATAATGTTCAGGGTATTTATGAAACAAACAGTCAATGATAAGTATAAGGACTGTTTGAGTGTTCTTTTTTTGCTGCTTACTTAAAACAGGAGGGAGCCACTCCTACACCCTGCACTGTTGACTCAACACAGCAGCATGCTGGGAAATCCACATTGTTGATGTTCATTTAACAACATACAGACCTTGTTCATATTGTTTTCTTGGATATTGGGATCATCTTTGTTGTTTTTTGGGAAAATTCCATGATAGAAAATCTGCATTAAGATTTGGTGACATCATAACAGATGTTCCTGTGGTTACCCTCAATAAGGGAGAGGCCATGACTAAAAGCAACCATCATACTGCAGATACATAAACAGATCATGAAAAGATTTCTGAGCATTTGAACAGTCTGATATCACTCTTTTGATGAGGTTTGAGAAGAATTACTTTAGTTTTTATGTAACTAAAGAAAGACCACATTCAGCTGTTGTGTTATATGTGTTATATCAGGGATTAATGTACCTGTTCTGTTTGTTGAGTCGACCCTGCAGCACCAACTTCTCAAAGTAGACAAACGCCATTGCGATGGTGACGGGCTGCAGGTTGCAATCCTCCCCGACTACTCTCATCTCTCTCTTCAGACTGAGACACAGAGAAAGATTTACAAAGTCAAAGACAGTTTATAATATGATACAACACTTTACAGTAGGTTAAGATATAAGATAAAAAGTGTTCCCCTGTGTTACAGCAGGTCCTTTAAAGGTCTTTCAGTTGGAAAACTTTACCTGCGTATCTTGCTGAGAGTGAGTTTAATGTGAGGAAACTTCTCCTTAAATGTCTCGTTCATGTCTTTCTTCAGGTCAGACGGTTTGACGTACTCTATAACTGTCGTCTGGAGGATGAAAGAAGAGACAAGAGATAGTTTAAAAAACATAGAGTAAAAAGAATAAAAGTAAAGGAGAGGGAGAAGAGAAGGATGCATGAACAGAGTAAAGAAGAGATTTGTAGATATGTACACGTTTAAAAGTCAAACAATGTTCAGTGAATGTAAATGAACAGTGATGGAGTAAATATGTCTCTGATATTAACACTTTGTTATTTTGATTGGTTCAATCTTGCATCATAGATGTGAATGAATATGTCATTATTACTGAAAGTATTCAAGACATTGCTTGACACAGTATGGAAAGAATAGTGCGAGCAGGTATACACTATTATTTAAATATTTAAGGGGAGAAAAGGGCTGGCTGAAGAAGTTAATATTTCTACTTAATGGTAATTAGTCAGTATGTATGTGGGTCATAGTTAAAGAATACAGTGAGGCACTGTGTGTTTTTATTCTAAAACATACATAAAGCCGTTATCTCATTGGTTGTGCTTTGAAGGGTCAGCGGCAACTGAGGTCAAAATGGAAATAATTTCAGCTTTTGAGTGGTGTGCCACACCAAGGGTAGCATGTAGTAGTTGGGCACCACCTCCCTGCCTGTAGGAAAACAACCACCGCACAGCCAGCGCAGATCATGCGAGGGCAGCTTAAGTTAAGGTCAGAGAGTTAACACTTGAGATGACACTGTATAGGACTAACACACACGCATGCAAGCACACAATATCAGTGACAAAGCAGCTCACCTCTGTAATAACATTCTCTGATGGATTAAACAGTAATGATAGAGGCATTAAGTGTGAGTGTGTGTGCATCGTTTTCAATTCATCTCAATGGAGAGATAAAACTAAGCTGCTATAATTATGTTGATGTAAAAGAGCTGTGTGTGTGTGCAGAGATTATTCTCAGTTCTCAAGAGTTTTTTAATCCTCAATCCTTCTTCTCTGTTTTGTTCCTTATTTGCTCTCTGTCTGTTTCTCCTTCAGCTTTTACTCCTGCTTCTTAAAAACTTGTGTGGAAAATTAAAACTATGGTTTTATTTATGCAAATTCAGTTTACTGTCACAGAGGACTGAAGAAACTAGAATATATTCACATTTAAGAAGCTGGAAGCAGAGCAGATGATTAGTATTTAGTTGGCAATTAATTTTCTATCAATTAACTAACTGATAAGATGACTAATCGTTGCAGGTCTAATTTGAAATGAGCAATGTGCTGATCTGATCAACTTATCAATTGATCCTACTAAATGGATAAAATACCACATACTGTTCCTTAGTGGCACCCATAAAATTGTAATATTTAAACCATCTAAATCATCATGACTTACATTTACACAAAACAAAAGAAAGATAAAATGACTGTCAGTACATCTTGATATTAGGAGTTGTTTTTGGTACAGCAGCTTGTTTAGAGGAAAATTAAGACAGATCGACTGAGATGGACACACAAAGGAACATTATAGTGGGGAAAAAGCCCAATTATAGATGAAAGTTGGTCATGCTGTCACAGTTAGATTAATTATTTCTATTTCCAGAGAGACATAAAGCCATCTTACTTCATTCCAACCAAATTCATTCCAGTCTTTGCTGTAACCAGCTGGGAAACAAAAACGGTCCCAAATTAATCTCCCCTGGATTTGAATTCTCATTAACGTTAGTGAGGCATACATCCAGGGCTAACCCAACTAGCACTGTCTAGCTGACAGATAGCAACTGTCCAACTATCCCAGTGAAGCTCTTGCTCTATCAGTGATTTCTCAGGGTTTCATTATAATAAACACATAGAATCATTTTTAATGTAGTAGAAACTGACCAATGAAATGGTCTTACCATGTAGGAAGCAAAGATCAGCACTCGCTTGTGTTTCCCACAAGGCCACTGTGGGTCACTGAGGAGGTTAGGGTCATAGTCCATCACATCCTCCAGACCTGGACGACAAACACACACATTTCAATCAGAAATAATTCTATTTTTCTATAATTTATTAAACTACAGTATTGATTAATCTGATGTGTGTGAGGCAATGATTATGAAAACATCCTTGTTTAGATGTGCAATGATAAGTCGATTACTTGATTGACAGAATATTTTTTTCCAACTATTTGATAATCAATTAATCGTTTTGAGTCACACTTCTAGAAATACTGTAAAAGGACAAAACAAAACATTTGTGGTTGCATTTTTGTCATGTCTGAGTTTCCTACAAAACCAAGTGATTGTTGGACGTCTTTGTGACTAGCTGGTGACCTCATGATGATGTGTAAATGAGCCTGAGAGACTGTAGAGATACAGTACGTCACAAGAAGACTAAAAATATAAACCTGCAGTGTGTCACACACACACAGCTGTGCTGTGTTAATGAAAGGTTGTGGATTATAGAGAAGGCTAATACAGGGGTGTGTGTGTGTGTGTGTGTGTGGAGCATGTGACACCGTGTGTACATACATGTTTAAAATATAAAGTGGACAACATCGCAGCACAGCTGCAGCAGCACCTTTTGTCTTTTCATCCGTCTATCCTGTGTTTGTTTTCTCTTCCTCTCTTTACATTCTTCTTCTGTACTTTGTCCCCCGGATGTTTAGTTATACTTTACTTCTTGGATCAATGCTCTCTTGTGTCTTAAATCCTGTCACACAAATCGGCTTGTGAGTTGTGTTTTGAAATGTCGACATCACTGAAAGTCCTGATTCATTATTACGTACTAATAACCCTATGACTGTGTCGGGGTGTGTGTGTGTGTGTGTGTGAGCGTGTGTGTGAGCGTGTGTGTAGGTATTACCCAGGTCCAGTCCCACAGTGCTGTTCAGTCGGCTGGGAGGGAAACTCCTGCCTGGCATGCTGTGTGTGCTCCTGGAAACAGGAATCTGTAGCGTCAGGTCGCTGGCTGACGACGGCTTATGCCTCACCAGAGCGTTGGTGGGATACAGGAACTGGGCGTACGACACTGACTGAGATCAAAAGAGAGAGACAGATAGAGAGAAAGGGAGGGAGGAGGATCTGAACACATGAAACGCTCAGTGATCATAACAACATCTACCTCTGTGTGTGTGTGTGTGTGTGTGTGGTTGTGTATTTATCTACCCTGCCGTAGGTGTCCAGTTGGAAGCCCTCCAGCCCCGGCAGCATCTCCAGGGTTGTGGAGATGTTGCCAGACGAGTGTCTCCTCCTGGGGTGGTTTAATGTCGGGTCACTAGAGATAAAGGGAAAGGGAGAGTCGTATTATTTTGATTAATCAAAACACTAAAGACTTTTCTTGAACTGATGCACTCTTTTTACCGTATTTTTCGGGCATAAAGCACACCGGATTATAAGGCGCAGTATCAATTAACATTGCTGTCATTGTCCACACATAAGGTGCATCTGATCTAATATATAAACGTGTGTCGTATAAGTCGACCTTTATTCAACTAATTTACAATAACTCTCAGTTGTAGGCTAACACAAAAATACAAGTTTAAGTGGGCGATTTCTGCATCAAACAGTCCCAGATCCCTCTCAACATTGTTCAGTTTTAACACAAAAAATACAAAAACCGTTGTTCAGAGTTTAACAGTTGGGCGATTTTAGGATCCAGCATGCCTGGATCCCTTTTGTCATTATCTGAGTCAGTCTCGTTGCTGTCAACGGGCTGTTAAATGACGATTCCGGCCTCTGCAAGGCTCCTGACTCACGGAGTAATACGTTATTACAACATAAAATCACAGAGATCACAGAGGCAGCGGGATACAGTCAGGTGCAAGCTATGATTGTGGCAATTTTGAGCTCTGACCAATCTGTTTAGACTTTGTACAGACTAGTTAGTTTCAAGCATACTGAACTCATAAATCATCTTCTGGAAAAGACATTTTTCCTTCTCTTCCCATCACAACCTCATGTTTTCCACAGTTTGAGATCACAAAATCAGCTACGAGATAAAAAATAAGTCTTATGTAGCTACAAGATCAAATTTCCTCTGCTGATGTTTGATTTCACTCACTCTGCCTCCACCACTGTGCTGTGTTTGTATGGGTCTATGTGAGTAAGTGTGTGTGTTTGTGTGTGACGTTTCTACTAATCTGTGTATACATATCAGATAACTGTTTCCTTGCGTACAGCTACTTCCTATGATGTGCATGCTTGGTGTGTGTGTGTGTGTGTGTGTGTGTGTGTGTGTGTGTGTATGAGACTTGATGATAAGCATGCATAAGGGCTGTTGCAGATTTCCATCTAAAACACTGTGTTTGTGTGTGTGTGCATGTGATGCAGATGCACGGATTAAGATAAGTTTACATAATGGTTACTCTGTATTTTCATCTGTGTTTTCATACAGTATTAAGTATTTGTGTGTGTGTATATTGATTACCTGAGGTAGAAGCTTTCTCCGTACGGCAGAACAGAGAAAGCAGCACACAGAGACCTCTTAGCACAGATCAGCACAATCCTGAAAACATAAAAAACACACACATTAGCAGCTGTTGTTGTTTCAACACTCCCCTTTGATTTAATTTTGGGCAAAGTTTTTATTTCTGCTTTGAAAATTAATGATAACCTTCTTGTCCTGGAGCAGCCAATTATATCTTAGACTAGTAACCTCTTTACACTGTGTGATTTTGGGTTGTCTGAGATGAAAGTTGACAACTGACAAATTCTTTTAGTGTCAATCCAAAACTACGGTCCTAGATGTCACTATGAGACTTGTCAAGACCGATTTGGAGCTTTGGAAACCAAAGACAACCTGAGGCAAAATACTGACAGTGTCATAAATCAAAAGACCAAAAATACAATATGACTGCTGCTGCTACGACACACATCTACAAACCAGACACAATCTGTTATGATGTGCATACACTGGCCCAGGAAAACAGTTTTCTTTAGTATGTTCATGGCACACAGAAATCAAAACAATGGAGGTGAAACAAAAGCAGCATTTTCAAAAACATCAGAGCTGTAGATGGATGACAAAGATTCACCACTTATTCGATTCACAATCTGACAGCCCCACACTGATATCATGCCTTTTAATTTTAAATAAACAGAGGGCTGTTAGTTATTTAAAATATTCCAATAGCAAGTCAAATTTACAGAAAGAAATCCGGGTTTTATCTGGTTTTCTAAGGTTTAATCTTATTAAATGTTTCAGTGGTTTGGGCCTCTTGCTAAAACAGGATCCATGTCAGTTCGAGAAGGGCTGAACCTGGGAATAAAATCCCGGCAGGGGAAATGTCGAGCTCCATACACACATTATCAACATTTAGTTAGTCGGGTAAAAAAAAAAATCAATACATTTTTTTTTTTTAATTATAATTTCAAGATGTTTTGAAGGACACTTTGTCTTGAGAACGTTCACATCGCTCCTCAGCAGGAATGTGAATGTTTTGACAAAACACACACACATACTAATTGACCCACCTGCACCTTTACCAGAGACTACTTAACAATGACTGTTTCATTGGAACAGTGTGTGTGTGTGTGTGTGTGTGTGTGTGTATTTTTTACTGAGGATCGTCTGGAGAATAAAGCCCTGTGGAGCAGAAACTGCAGTGTTGTCGTCTGGTTTGTGTCTCAGATGAAAATGTTTACAGTCATTATTATGTTTGGCTCAGGAACCAAATAGACTAGAGATGTTTTACAGTATGTAAAAACACACTATCACACACACACATTGTTATAATTGCTTTTTCCCCCAATGTTGTCAAACACTATAAGATTATCTTATAGATGCTAGAGCTGTAAGTACAGTTAATTTCCTGAATCCAGTGAATTTATGATGTGTGTATGGTATGCGAGCTTTCCAAAGAGTCAGTATTCGGATACATTTATGAAGAAAGGCTCCACACAGCAGTTAATCCAAACACTGTGGTTATTTTTAGAAGGATGACGTGATCCTGGTTAAACATACTGTACATTTTTTCAATCAGGACCCAACTGGGTAAAGAACTCAGCATACAAGTGATTTTATCATTTTGCTGTAATTTATTATTTATGGAAGTAAAACTGTTTTATAAAGTGATTTATCATTCAAAAGGCACACAAGGAGAACTAAATGAAGCACTTGGGTCCAAAGTTTTGTTCTCATATGAGATAAAACTACAGTATATAAATATAAAGGATTTCACTGTGAGTAAATTATTAGTTTCCTGCACTGTGAAAAACTGACTGCCCTGTCTCTGCCTCCTCGCTCCCCCCCTCTGTCTATCCCATGGGACAGACAGAGCCTGAATTTGATGCCGTTAGTTGTGTGCGCCACTGACACACACACACACTATGATGCATGGGAAAGTCAGGAGCAGGAAGTCACCAGGGAGTTCAGTGGAAACAGCAGAAGCATCACAACAGTGCTGCTAGAAATGTGACTCTGTAGGGGATTCTGCCCTCTGCTCACATCCATTTAGTACAACACTCCATAATCACCTCATAGAAAAACATCGCTCTGATCCCACTGAGAAATGAACCTCTAACCTGGGGACTTGTAACTACTGAGCAATGTAAAAAAATTGCCCAGTAACACACAGAGTTTATCATCACAGAGTTTGACATATCTTAAAATAGTTTGTAGTTGTGTTTTTCTTGCCTGTATGTCCACAGGCTTTTAACTCGCAGAATATATCTGTATATAAATAGACAGAGTGTCTGTAGACCCATGTGTTAATACTGTTGTTTAGATTCTTATTTAAATGTAATAGAGAAGAATGTGACCTGTCCAAATGTAGTCTGCAGCATGACAACAACCCCAAACATACAGCTGGAGTCATAAAGGATTATCTGACAAGGAGATCAAGGAGTCCTGCAACAGATGGCCCCAACAGAGCCCCAATCTCAACACCATGGAGTCAGTCTGGGATTATATGAAGAGACAGAAGCAGCTGAGACGCCAAAATCCACAGAAGAACTGTGGCACTTCTCTAAAATGCAGGAACAACCGACCTGCCAATTACCTGGAACACTGTGTACAGGTGTACTGAGGTATTCAATACCGAAGTATTCATTTAACCTAGGTTTCTTCTGTTTACTATACAGTACTGTATATTGAATTTACATTTATATTTATATTTTTACTATATGCACATTTAGTACATGTTTATAACATACTATCCTACTGTAGTTGTAAGCAGATATAAATATGATTTAATGTATTTGTCTTTTAATAGCTAGACACTGAGGGAAGCAGTGGCTTGTTGGATGCTTTTTTATTGACATTTAGATTATTCTTCTTTTTTAATTGGTGACCAATTTAAAATCTCTCATAACTCACAGGAGGATCAGGATGAACCAGGCTACACCGGCAGCACATCTGAGACAAGAGAGCACAAACATGTACTTCTCTCTGTGACATCATGGTGACTTGGCAGAAATACAAAAAACAGTTCTCTGCTGCTCTTAGCTGAATCTATTTTTAAAACAATCAGCCGTCAGTCTATTATTATCTGATGAGTTGTTCTGTTCTGTGTTCTTTTGACCCAGAGGTCTGATTTATGCACGCGGCGAGGAAGGACGAGAATAGAACACAATAGAGGGAGAACTGAGCAGAACAGAACGACACTGTCCAGGTTCCACAGGACAAAGCAACAGCTCAGTTCCCCTCCTGCTGTAGGGGGAAGGCTGCATGTCAGCAGAGTGGATGAAGGTTAGTGGTTAAAGAGGCTGAGCTGTAATAGAAAAATCACAGTTTCCAACCCTGTGACCTTCAGCAAGACCCTACAAACAAGCATAACTATATAATAGATTTTTTTTTTCTTTTGAACCTTCATTCAGCAAAGTTTCTCTGAGAGGAAGACATTCTTTTGCAGCAACTTCCTGATCACTATCAAACATTGACACAAAATCACACCTGGAAGCTGCCCAATACAACTACAGTCTGTGCTGGAGCTGGGGTCAAGGGCTTTGCTTGCTTTTGCACCTCATTGGTGGTAATGGAGTAAGCACTACTTTTTCACTTCACCCATCCAGACTTATCGTACTGGATGATGAACTCATTCTACCCAACCTCAGTCTACTGTCATTGGACACAGGTGGATTGTCTTATTGCAATAGATTGTAGCACTCAATACGGTTATAAAAAGGACCCGGTGGCTAATAGCAAAGGTCCCACTGTCGTGTATTCCTGAGCTACTCCACATTTTTTCTTGGGAGACCCAAACAGGAGCTTTTGCCCCAGACAATACAAGTCTCTGTGTCAAAAATGTTTTTTTCTAAACTCATAGACATTAAACCTGAAGGCTAAACCCACTGCCCTAACCTTGCTTTGCTGTGTGTTTTGATGTCGTTGTGTAACGTCACACGCTGTGAACAGCAGGGATCAACATGCCTCTAAACATCGTCTACATCCAGACAAAGATTTGGCTGGAGCAGAGGAACAATATGATACACGTTGTGTCACAAGACAGGGGTGATTTTAAAATATACTGGTGTGCGTGGTTGTCTCTCACCTGCTGCCTCTCGTGTCGTACTGCTTCATGTTTTTGATGAAGTGGATCTTCTTGGTGTGTCGAGGTCTGGGAGAACCACCAGAGAGGTTACGAGTCCTAGATAGAGAGAGAGAGAGAGAGAGAGAGAGAGAGAGAGAGACAGAGATGAATAGTTGATATCGTACTGAGGTCAGTCAAAACCACATACAGTAAAACTCATTCCGAATATGAATGAAACAAAACTACAAATGTAGAAACATTAAATTTTGCCTGAAATTAAACAAAACAAGTTTAACTATGTTAAGTAACAAAGCACTTCAGTAAAGAAGAAACCGCAGTACTTCATTACTGGTGTAAAGATGACACACTAACGAAGCTTCTTTAACTTCATTACGTTCATTTTCTTTTCTGTACTGGAAAACTTTATACTGTTTGTATAGGAATTATTTTGCTGTACAATTCACTCATTCATATATTTAAAAGTCAAAGGCGGACTTTGGTTGTGTATCACATCACCACACTGTAGCAGCCCAACAGGCTAAAACTCCACATCAACAGATTTTTTCTTTTAGATTAAATATTTCAGCATCTTATTTTCATAACAATGCTTGTATCTGTTTAATTATTAAAAAGTAAAAAAAGAAAAGACAGATATTAAATGCTATGTTTTGCATTTGTCTGTGTGTGTGTGTGTGTGTGGTTGTGCTTGTGTGTTTCTCTATGCCTGTCTGCTGAAGGTCAGGTCATGAGTCAGGTTGTATCACTGTGTCGACCTCAAGGATTAAAACAGATCTCGTCATGAAAGCAGGCCAAGGAGATCAGCTCAGTGACATCACAGCAGTTACATAACATTACTGGCTCACCACACACACACGCACACAGACAGCACCTGCAGAAACTAAAATTTGCATGTTATGCACAGTGTGCATATATAGGTACACACATTTCTGTATAGGACACGTGGCATAATCTCATGGTACGTAAACCACATAGAACCCTTCAGAACATTGATACCGCTCATGTAAACATCATAATTTTTGTAATTTCTATCTATCAACCTCATTGAGATAATGATAAATGTTACCAATGATTCTCCAAAGTGATTTCATGTAAAACAGCTTAGCCTCTTAACGCTGCAGTAAACACTAAGAAGCTATTACTTATTGATTATGCAAAAACTAATTCCACACTGCATTTTAATTGAAGATTATTTTCTCTATTGATCGAATAATCGATTGGTATAAAATGTCAGAAAATGATGAAAAATATCAATCACCATTGCACAAAGCACAAGATGCAACCTCATAACCAACAATCCCAAAGTTTACTGTCATAGAAGACTAAAGACTAAAAAATGACATAAAATGATTAACTGATTATCAAAACAGTTGGAGATTAGTTTTCTAATGATCGATAGATTTATCATTAAAGCTGTATTAAATTCAAGGATGTATTCTGTTAGAAACACTGACTGTCTTACTTCCCACCCCCTAGCAACATACTGTATGTGATTACTTTTTTTGTAGTAGTAGTCTTTTGACTACTTTTTCATGTTTCTTTTTTTTTTCTCTGCATACGGCTGCCTTCTTCAGATAAACTCGCCGTGCAGCGCAGAATTTTCACACCGGTCAAAGTTGTGCTTTGCACCAACAGCTGGTCGGAACAGGCCTATCACCATGGACCACAAATACTGTTAACCAATCCACACACAAACTCTTCACAAGACCTCCAGTGTGGAACAGAGCTTTAGTAACACTGGCAGTCAACTGAATTAAGGCTACAAGTAATTTCATTACTATGAAAATGATTATGATGGAAAATGAGCACAACACAAAAGTCAATTCAAACACTACACTGGAAATCACTGATGATAATGATGTCAACAGTTCCAGAATATCAAAAATGCTGATTTGTCAAGTGTTCCAGTGGAGCTGCTGCTGTCGACTTCCTCTGGATATAAATAAGGATTAAAAGTCAAGTAGTCTCAGCTCTCCAGTATTAATAAAGCAAAAACTCTATTTCAAATGATGATTCTATCTTTGGTATTTACTGTAACCATGGTCACATGATGGAATCTTCTCAGTCTTCCATTTCCACGGGAACCATCCTTCTGCAGCATTCCGGGATGTTGTGGAATGTTTCCAGTGCGTGGGAATGGAAAGAGCCTGTTGTTGTTGGTGGTATCACCAATGATACAGACAAATATGACCACAACAAAGTTGACGCAGTGACACATTTAGAGTCATGTTTCATACTTATTAGAGCCAACAGAGCAGGGCACTCCCACACCTGGACCTATATCAGAGGTCATGTTAACCAAATATTTATTTATTTATTTATTTTTATTTGACCCTGGGAAATTATAACAGCCTTTTCTTCACTGTTTTCCAACATTTTATTTACAAAATGATTAACCATTTGATCAAGAAAATAATCAGCAGATTATTCAATTATGCTAGCATTAGCTCATGAGGAGAGCTGGGTATTTTGACATATTTTGATACTATTGCTGATAGGAGTTTCATTACAGGTAACAAAAGGATACCTTTTCAGCATTTTGTATAATAAATCTCTGTTATATTTAAATATAAAATTTAAAATATAAAAAAAATAATTAGCTTATTAGAGATATATCTGTATCATTGCAAATGTTGGCTGATAAGCAACAAGAAATTGCAGTACAGAAATGCCACAGTAGAGAGGAAATTGATTTCATACTTGTCTTGGCCACCATAGTATCTTGATCCCTACAAGATCACCTAGAGTGTTGTTTATGTTTGGCATTAATATATATAAAAAAACAAAACAACAACAACACAGCCTGACAATATATCATTATCAGATTTCTTAAACTCCCAAATATCAATATCAGCTTCAAAAATCCAGTATTGGTCAGGCTATAATCTAAACACAAGCAGCCATAGAAGATCTTAATGAAATACTATCTATAAGTCTAAAATGATCTGGCAGCTACAAATAACTTCTGGGACTTCTTATTTTGACAGACCGCATGATGACAACGTCCCTCAGTAGAAGAGTGACAGGATGGGCTTATTATAGTAAATGCCACTGTCACAATAAACAACCTTGTTAGTTAAATCTAAATTATTTTGGAGGCAGTGAGCAAACACTACAGTCATGAACATCAGCAGTATATTGATAAGAGTGTGATAGTTGAGGCCAGTGCTCTAAATATGTCCCAGTATCTGAACTGTGGATCTGCAGCCTCATTACTCCAACAGTCTGACCATGAGAACCAGTCTGCCTCATCTCTCCGAGATGTTGTGGAAAATTTCCATTCTGTGGGAATGGAAAAATCCAGTGTGCTGTTTCCCTTCCTGCTGAGGATGATGATGGTGATGATGATGGTTATTATTTTTTATAAAAACATATGCTGGCTGAATATTCACTAATATCCTGAGAGCACTTAGTCCATTAATCTAACTGTTTTGCTAATCGATTAATCGCTTCAGTCATTTTTCAAGCCAAGATGCCAAAAAATTTAAGCTTCTAAAATGTGACGATTTGTTGTCTTTCCTTGTCATATGTGACAGTAAATTGGATACATTAACATTTTTTTAACATTTCATTGACAAAACGATTAATCAACAAATCAAGGAAAAAACGTCTGTAAAACATGAAATGAAATATGTAGCTAAATAATCTCTCAGTTTTGTTGAAACTCATTTGGTCGATATATATATATATATAAAACATTATTACTGAGGCAGTGATGAGTATGCGTGTCTGCTCTGGCAAAGGTTTAGTTTAGTCGATCTTGGTAGGACTTGCTAGGACACCGGAGCTGAGAACATCGGAGAGAGGCGATCACAAACTCGGTTGAATAAACGAGAACTACATCACGCTACTTTGCCTTGCAACAAAGTTCAAACTAAAATGACCTTAACCCACCAACGATTCATTAAATTTCACAGGAAACAGTGACTCAGCGGGTCAAAGCTAAGCACTAGCTGCAGGCCTCTTCTTTTTTGGGACTGTACTGAAGGATATGTCTGGGACACAGATTCACATTTACTTTTAGTCATGAATAACACCAATAAAAGCTGGTGTCATTTTCCCTCAAAATAAACCAGTACAAACACACTTTGTCAGGATACTGTATTCTTAAAACAGAATAAAAAGACTGTTGTTCGATGTTTTATCTGGTGATTGCCTTCATTTATCTGTTTTCTTTGTTTACTTCCTTCACATAAACCAAAATCTTTCACTCATGTACTCCTGTCAATGTAACTCTATAAACCTCTTCATTCTTTATATTCTTTACCAGACGCTGGTATAACCTCCTCTTTTGTCCACTATGGTGGACTCTTTGGATGGCAGCACCATCAGCAGTCACACAGGAGACAATCCGTGGAGTAGAATAATTTCATAATAATGCACACCTTTCCTTTTTTTTTTTTTTTTTACTGTTTTCACATCATAGATGATGAACAAAAGCATTGAAACTTGAGTCATCATGTTAAACACGAGATTTGAGTGTGTGGAGTGGCTGCTCTGTAGGTGCACTGGACTGATTCTGGTACAGCCCAATTTAAAGGATAGGTTCACAATGTTTCAAGTATGTCTTAAAAAAATGGATAGGTGGTCATATGATCACTGAAAGATACATTATTGCTGTCATCATTCCTCCTAACCATACTGGCCACTCTAATGCATTTCTAATGTAAGTGACAAAATCCACAGTCCCCATTTTATGAAAAAAGCTTCAGACAACCAAATTAGCCAAATCAATCTATCTTCTAAAGTTATAGTACAAATTTCCTATTTTTGTTACTCTCCCCACACTGCAGCTTAACAGGGAATCACTGTCCAGGGAAAACACATAAAATTCAATGTTAACTTTGACTCTCAATTCTCCATCCTTTTATATTTTCTTCTGCACAAATAGAG
The DNA here is from genome assembly GCA_036937835.1 of Pampus argenteus. NCBI lineage: Eukaryota > Metazoa > Chordata > Actinopteri > Scombriformes > Stromateidae > Pampus > Pampus argenteus. Next base: position 7,485,317 of record CM072864.1, on the reverse strand, counting down.
TAAACTACAGCAGAGAACAATTTATATTTAAACTGACTGTAAATGCATGATGTGAACTCAACTCAGCTGTGATCAGACTGAACCACTGAGCAGCACAGTGTCACTTTTAACGCTTCTCTTCATCTCTCCAACTTTTTATTTCTCTAAAAATATCTTTCATTCCAACATTACAGACTTGACAGTTTCCTTTTAAAACATCTACCTTCATGTATGTTTCTAAAGCTGATTATGATTATTTTTTATCATTGCTTAATCTGCTGATTATTTTCTCAATTAAGTGATTAATTCTTTCATGTATAAAATGTCAGAAAACAGTTAAAAATCTCAAGGTACATCATGAAACTGGCCGTATACAACAACAGTGACCATCATGCCATCTGTTAATCTCCACACACACTGACTGCAGGTTGTTGTTGTAGTGATCACACTGTATATTACAGCTGTCCTCATCCACCCCAATCATGTTTGCTTTTGTTGTATCTGACAGCTGCTTCCTCCTCACATACAGCTTTCAGTGATACGATGCAGGGTGCTCAGAATAGACACACACACACACCACACACACCACAAACACACCACACACACCTCGCGTATATCTTGTTTCGCATTAACATTTTTAATGGCTTATATGATGAATCAATTATTAAAATTGTTACTAGTTACTTTTCTGTTCATCAATTAACTGATGTCAGGCATTGGCACCTTCATGCTATGACTGGCCAGGTGTGCAGAGGTGAGGTCTCTATTTCTGTCACTATGAAAGACTTTCAGGAGCACTCTGTTATTCCAGCATTAATATTGTGTTTTTCCCCTTTCTGTGAGAGACGGCTTTTCATTCACAGCCTGTAAGTGTGGCCATTCAGAACAACTATAAACACATTTTATTTGCTAATAAGGTCAGACAAACTGGCTGGTTGAACTATTGAGCGGAACCTGGTTACACGTATGGTATAGGAAATAGAGGTAACAGAGAGGGGGTGACTTTAAATCTATAAAAGTCTCTCTACCTCGCTTTTTTGTGTGTGTGTGTGTGTGCATGTGTGTGTAAGAGGGATCAGACGCTTTAAAATCTCTCTCTGTCTGTCTTTGACTCTTACATAGACACACAGAGCCTTACTTAAATACCCCCATACTAAATCCTTAACACACACGCACACACACAAACACACACAAACACACACAAACCTCGTCACTGACCCACCACGACCATAGATTAAATGTGCTGTTTAAATCCTCATCCTGCACACACACACACACAGCAGACAGCACTGTGCAAGGACAATCTGTCCACACAACTGACATGGACTGATTGACACTGGACGTTCCACAGATTACACTACATGGACTATCTGACTGAGCAACACACACACACACAAACACGCACAGAGTCACCCAGTAGGCCTGTTGTGTGCCTTACATCACCAGATTAACAGACTCCTCCTGCTGCTTCCCCTTCTGCTTGATTTAGCAAAAACACATTTCTTATCCTCCTTCTTTCTCTTTTCTTTACATTTCGGTCTTTCTCAATATTGTAGTCCACTAATCCATCTGTGTGTGTTTCATCTCCAACACCAGTGCAAATGACAATTCCTGACAGAGGCCATGATGCTTTGTGAGAGATGGATTAAAAAAAATGGAAATATTTTCTGTTCTTAAGCTATATTCGGTCAAAATTTCAAGCATCACATCCAGAAGCTGTTTACTGTTAAAATGTGTCTTTCTTCACTTTCAACTACCGCAGTTTGTTTGATGTGTGGCTTAATTTTAAAAATCAAGTTGGCATTCTTCCACCAGAAGTGTCTTTGATAGATCAATGTGTAATATCCAATGCTCCTTTAATGTGGTTGTTCTCACTCTGATTATAATCTTCATATATCCCCTGGTTGAGGGAATCTTTTGAGAGCAACATGCACATTAAGCTGTTCTTAACCTTCTAAATAATCCAAAAGTTTTTGATAACATGATGTCGATCTGAGAACCGAGTAAGTAGAATGTGACTTTATTCAGCTTGTTGGGAAACTGTTTACAGAGAACAGTTCTGCAAACTGGATGAGACTGATAAGACTGTGCGTTTGTGTGTGTTTTACAGTGTGGTATAGGGCAGGTGCTCGTCAATGTACTCCTTCAACACCCACATACACACAAAAGGTTATAGGAAGCAGGGCTCCAATGACGGTCAACACAAGAGGTTTCAATTCATTTTCTGAAGCAACCCACAATGAAATTAAAAAAGAAAAAAAAACCCTCTAAGTCTCACCATTACAAACAGGAAATAACTTGAAACACACAACAATTAAGCTCATGTTGCAGTGTGGATGGTCACTAACATGCAGTATGATGATCAGCCTTCACAGACGTGTCATTGTCATGGCTTCTAGTGGCACCGTTTGTAATTTGCCTTCCAACGGAGGAGAACCAAGATGTCCCATACAAGCTCAGTGTTCTACAAAGAGAACTACTCTCCAGAGACTGAAAGAGGCAGTCGCTGTTATTACTCTAGTGTAAACATTTTCAGTGGTGTCTGTCTTATGTGGCACCAGTGTTAGGCAGTAAAGCAGCAAGAAAGAAAGAAATCATATGTGTTGTGTGTTAAGTGTGTGAATGGGAGAGGGGTTTGGCTCCGTTTTCACAAGAGAGGCATTCATGTTTAGACACACACACACACACACACCCCAAAACATACAGATGATGTCACTCAGATTCCTTCTCTTCCCTGAGTTTGTTCGTTCCCATAGTTCAGTGTGTGTGTGTGTGTGTGTGTTAGTTCAGAGGGTGTGTTTAACTCTAAACTAATCATTTTTTCTGAATCTGATAAGGTTGCTGCTGCAAATTCAGCATAAAGTTAAAGGACCAAAGCATCTCACTGTTCCAACTAATTAAGTCAATTTTTGTGTGTGCGAGTGAAAGGTGTGAAGGAATTTAAGGAAAAAAAAAAAGATTCAATGACAGAAGGTATCTGCACGTACATTATTGTTACCCTGATGAACAGCAATGATTAGGGATACATGAATCCTACCATGTGTCATTTGTTACAGTTACTCTAATTAAGACCATACAAGTTAATCTTCTGGTTAATGCTCCCTCAGACTTTTAAAAGAGAGGATTTTTACAGTTTCAGAGTGAGTGACATTAGTGTTGGTCATGGTGGGAAAAACGATGTTAACCATGTTAGGTCTGTTAAATATATGCTCGGCCCAGAAGCCACAAAGAACACATCAACAGTCTGATTGATTAGGAGGCAGGAAGTAAAGGCACCTGGTGATTAGAATTTCCTTTTCAAATTATTGTCAGGTGGTGTCCCGGAAAATCTCCCTTATCTTATCGAAGCCCCAAAAACAAGAGTGAGAGAGATGCGTTGTCAGTCAGATGTCAGAAATTGATGTACCGGTAATACAAAATCTAAGCTGCTTCAGCCACTAATAGTTTTACTAATCAACCTTCAACCATATCAGTTAAACCCATGTGTGTATACTTATGTGAGATTGACATAAAGGAGAAAGAAAAGATACAAACTCCCAAAACACAAACAAGAGTGTAGAAAAGAGAGGAAAGAAAAGTATAAATGATAGAAAGGACAACAACCAGGACCGATTTGAACAACCAAACTCTAAAATGGTGTTTACTCTGCAAGGGAGGGACTAGAAAGAAGAAATACACACACTACGAACACACAGAGAGTCTTTAACCAATAAACTAGCAACAAATACAACACTTTTGTATTCATGGCATTTGTATGTCTTTCTTACAAATATTAGAGTGATGATAAGAGATGAGGTAGAGACAGATGCAACAAGGTCTCCGACTGGACTCGAATCATGGATGCTTTTAACAACAGGTAAGACAATGGGGTCGAGTCAGTAAAGACATGATTAGATCTGCTCAGTCATGCTGATGCAGACTGGTTAGCCCGCTTCCTCATTTATAAGTTTATCAGCTAAAAAATGCTTTTATGTTTCATTTTCTTCAGGCAATACAAGAACAATTTTTGATAAACCTCGATACAGAGAAGCTGAAGCTCCTCCAGCAAATGTTACATAAGAAAATTAGAGCATGGAGTCTTCAGGGCCTTATGTCATCAGGGGAAACGCCAGATCTTAATTTAAACCAGGAACAGCCCCCATCAGTTGGTGTGTCTACGTCACTGAGTCCATAAGGTCATTCAGGGAACACCTCACCCTTCAGGGGGAAATTCAGCCAAACAGACCTGACTGAATGTCCTCACCTGGCTGACAGGTAGGTCAACCTGGTTTTAGTGTCTCCCTTCAGCACAGCGACTGACAGAGATTAACCTTCCACTGATACAAGCAACCTTCAGTGTTTCATGTTTGTTTGTAAATCATCACCATAACTGCAGAATATTAGGCCCACAAGGCACATACCAAAAGATGTTTTTTTTACCCTCCATCTTGACCCAAGTCACATAAAATCTGATTAATAGTACCAATTCTGCATTAGTACATCACTAATGTCAGTAAAGTAAATCCACTAAAGATTAAAAGATAGAAAAACTATTATAAAATACTATAAACTAGCTGTACAACTGATTACAACATAGTGAAATCTTATCTTGCCAGTACTGCAGTGGCTTGTGTTGATTGGAAGGCATCGATTGATGATTATTTCTATTATCTATTAATCCTTTGATTATTTTTATCAACTGCTTGTTTCATCTGATCAACACCTCAAATCCTACCGATATTTAATTTACAATGAACAGAGAATAGCAGAAAGTTTAAGGACCTTTTTTAGCTTGATACACAGCCATACACGGTTAATGAATTATCTAAACTATCTGGTTCATTTTCAGCTTGTCGACTAATCGTTGAGCACTAGTTGAATGACTGATTTCCTAGAACTATCAGTGGAAGCTTTATCTATGAATGAGAGGACAGCTGGGATCCTGTTAGCTAGCTGAGAATAGCAGTGTGTATTAAGGTAAGTGAGCCAAGTACAAGGGGGAATTCTCAGTGCCACGGTCAGTGTGGTCACACAGACTACATTCACACTGCAGCTAAATACAGCTGACATTGCTCAATGACTGAGCAACATTTACTCACACAGGCTGATTACTGAGGATCCAATTAGATGTCTTAGTTGGAGTGTGGATACAGTCTAAAAAGTCTAAAACCTGAATCAGCAGGTAAAAAATGACATAAATAAAAAAGAAGCTGAACATGAGGAACCTTTTTCTGATGTATAATCAAATACTAACACACCATATCTATAATATTTTGTCCACCTCATTTGAGGGTAGGCTAAACATAAGAAACACTTCATAAAATGCAATACAATTCAACAGCACCACAAACAGTCTCCACACACTTTCATGAGAATCAGAATGATTGCAGGGCTGTTGTATTAGTTCCCACTAGTTTTAGCTAAATGTAGGCTAACTACATCCTTTATTTAACCATTGAGATAAAATATCTTTTCTACCAAGGAGTCCTGGCAATGGTGGCAGCAGAAAAACATACAGAAAAAGGTTTCATATAAAATATATACAAAGACAAACAACATAAAAAAAATACAAACACAAGACATACAAGGATATGTAGCTAAACAATATTTATGGCAAAGTACGACACTTATTAAAATCAATAACATTAATCTGTAAAACTGAAGACACCGGCTGCAGCTACGGAACAGGATTAAACAGTAGTATCGAGCAACAGGCTAACAGCCACATTTCACAGACTGTTAGTTTGTTCCATCATCTGCATAGAGGTGTATCTTTGCTGGATTTATTGCTACACCAAGATCATTTAAATTAGTCCTAAAATAGATCCTTGAGGAACACCCGCCTTTACGTTTAAAAGTACAGAGTTATTGTCTATGAACTTCTTCTAGTTAGACAAATAAATTAGCAATTAAGTATAGAAACTACTGCATTAACAAAAAATATAGGGAAATCGCATGGTAATATGTTAAACCTGTATTAATCTAATTTTTTGACCACTTGAGGGCATGTTTTTGTGTTGATAAATTGAACTAGTTAGCAAACAGTTGCTTATTTCCACATCCAACAGTACCAACAGTATCCCATAAACTTGCTGTAATACATTTTTAAACTACTAAATCATTTAAGCGCTGGATGGATGCGCCGTAGTAGTATGAGTCGCTGACTGTGAAATGGACATGCCGTGACGTGACATGACGATCCACTTTAGAGCTGTTTTTATCAATGTCACATAAAAATGCTTCCTCTATCAGTTCTATTCATTTAGTCATAGCACACCACTATCTCTGGTCTCATGTTACCATCGTCAAAATTGTTCCAATTAGTTCCACGCAGTGAGGAAAACAGATTTTTGTTTTGGGGAAAAAAGAGCACCGGTATCAGCAGATACCCTGATTTGGGGTACTGGAATCGGTACTGAGAATGAAGAAGTATGATTCTTAGTTTCTGTACAACATATTTACACATCATAACTGACACACCCTGAAACTCCAATAGACAAGTTAGTACAAATGCTGGCTGTTTTTAAAGAATAATCATTCAGAATCATTACTACCAGAAAACACAAACAGATACTAAGCTACTACTGTCACTGAGTTTGCACTCTGTCCATCTGCTACAGGTATTCTATCTTTGTAAGGACCAGTCTGAGTTTTAGACCTCCAGAGTAAGAATATTCATGTCCTCACTTCTTTAAAAGAAACTGAGCTGTGACTCTGACTTTAGGCCAAGATTAGAATGAGATTATGTTTAGGAATTTAGCTGTGGTTGATTTTGAGAAAAGAATTACTTCATTAAGTCCTCACTCTTTCAAGTTTTAGCCAAACTCATGAATGTTTAATGTTCAGTTTAGTAAAAGTTGTCCCAGATTTTAAAATCAGATGTAATACAACAGCAAAAAACCTCCTGTGCTTCTCCTGATCTGTGAATTCTCTTGTTCTAGCACTTGTCTCCATTTCAAGGAAAAATACCAAACATGGAAACATTTCCATTTCCGTTCCATTTCTCAAATATGAAGATTTTCTGTTTGTACATTGAATTTTTTTGGGTTTTGGACTGCCACATAAGGACATCACATTGGGGTTGACATTTTTTAACTTATTTATGATGTTTTATTGGCTTATTAATCAATTAATCAAAAAAATTATTAAATCAATAATGAAAGTGATCGTTAGTTGCAGCCCTACCAAAATAAATAAACACATCAGTAAGCGATTGCAATTTAAGGAATTGCAACACAAAAAGGCAGAAATGTAACAGTAAAAATACATGTTGATAAAAATAAAAACACTCGCTTGAACTAAACTAAGTCTGCTGTTAAAAAACACAATTGTTTTAAAACATACACAGAGAATGGAAGTAAACAGATTCACCAAAGTGATGCGAAGGTACCACAGCTTTAAAGGTAAAGAATTAAAAACAGCCATGTGCCCTCAATCACTGTAAAAGCATCAGTTAAACAGCTAAACTGTTGATATGGCTACTTGAGTAAGTGTGTGAGTGAGAGTGAGTGAGTGTGTGTGTAATGAAGCTGTTGGCTGTCTGGTTAGGTGGCTGGCAGGATTTCACATGCTGAGCCTTGTTACAGACAGGGAGGCTAAACAGAGCGTGACTGATGATCGTATCTCACGACGTGCAACTTCCATCACACCAGGAAGTGAGTAGGTGAGGTGATGGCTGCTTTTAAATTCAGACACTTCAGTGCCAGCTGGCAGTCAGCAGAGGAAACTCAACTCCACCCCCGACCCAACCTAAACACAGAACCCTGACTTTAAATCAGCGTCACCTATTGCATCAAAGTTGGCCTGTGAAGTTTTCTTGAAACTTCAATTGAATGAGAATATCACCAGATTAATCAATAATGAAAATAATGTGAGTTGTAGTCTTATTGTAAATCATGCATTGTTCAGTATTTTACTACAATTTAGAAAACAATGAGTCAAAACTCGTCAAAAACACATACTAAGTGTGCAAATTACATTCCTTATTAGAAACACTGCAAGTAATTATCTTGGCATGAAACACAGTGAAATACTGTGAAGTAAGTGCAGCATCACAGTAACAAAATCAAGCCACACAGCAGGAGCTGCAGATGACAGTTGGTGGCTGGTGCAGCAGTCTGACAGATGAGCTGTTATCTGCTGCTAATTTCCCAGCCTGTTGTTAGGTGTAAATAGGTTAAGCAGTGTTTAATCGCTGTGGGGCTGACATTCTCTGTGTTTGATATGCTGCCAACATGGTGACGAAGCTGATCCATCCATCAGCACAGCATGTCTGAACCACTGCCAAGTGAGTAAGCGTCATAAACGCACACAAAGACACACACAGACCTAAATACACAGTCTCTCACTTCCTTAAAGAAAAAAAAAACACATTTATACAGTCTATATCAAGACATTCATCTCTTACGGTTTCTGCTGGATCTTTGATCCAGCCCATTTTCATCTCTCTCATCTGTGTGTCTGTCCGAGTTTCCCCTTCTCTCAGCAGAGGAAATCCAAACTTATCTTGGGTTATAGTAATAAAAACCCAAACAAAAATTATGAGTTACTGCACCACAGAAAGCATCTTGACTTCTTGCTGTCCGTTAGTGTTGGTTTTTTTTTAACCGCCCCCAGATTCACTTCCCCTCTGCAAAGCCACCAGTTTCTCCTTTAGCCTATGACTACTTTTAAAATGATGTTTGCAATCAAGACTGCAAACACAACCAAGCTCAAAGTTACTGGCAAGTTTGACAGAAAAACATATGATTGGCATTCCTGCATGTTAATGATTATAATGTATAGGAGGTATCACAAAAAGACAAGCATCAGTGTCATCTGCAAAATTAGTTGACTAGTCAGTTAAACACTGCTACCCTCGCTAGTCGGTACCAGAAATGCCACTCGGTTAAACTGATTATTAATATTCCATTAATGTACAATGTACATTATACAATCATAAAATGTAAATGAGACATCATTTGAACAGAATATGTAAACAAGAATCTGACTAAACATTCAGTGCCAGCTTAAGTTTTCTATTTACAGTGCTTTGGATAGGATTCAGTACCGTACCACAAAAGCAGACATTAACACCTAAATAATGTTTGGTAGCTACTATAAGATAGAGGTGGCCCTGAACTTGTAATAATCCACGCCACCATCCAGGAGCAGCTCATGGTGTAGGCCAAATGACGTTCTTTTGTTTTGTTTTTACCGATGTGTGCTTGTAGCCTATACAGCTATTGGGAATACGCACTTCTTTTTCCTTGTTTTTTTTTTCCCTATTGACTTGCGTGCATCTAGTTTGTTTTTCAAAGCCTCACTGGTCTGTCAGTTTTCGTACTACTTCAGGCCATGCCAAAAAACACCATTATATGGTGCCATGACCCCTGCAAGCCTTTTTGTCTGGAGGACTGGGGGGGACTTAGCATGGGCTTGGAGAAACAATTGTTGCATGCATCATATTTGAAGTTCTCTTTTACTTTTTGAGTATTATCGTGCAGTCCAACAAGGACTGGCGGTACTACTGTAGCTGGATGAGTTTCAGCTTCTCTGTGTTCAATTCCTGTGTTCAAAATGCCACGTCAGTGTCCCTTATATAGAAGCTATTTTTGAAGCTATTGGAGTTATTTATTATTGTTGCTGTAAACACAACTGTATTTATTATTAGGTGGACTTATTTAACTTACTTATGTTAAAAAAAACCTTTAAATTCAAGTTCGACTGAAAAGGTCACCAATATGCCACCATCTCTCAAAATCAACTGGAATTAGTCATGTAATTCATAGGATTTTGTTACACACACACACACACACCTGAGGATGCTTATGCTGTGTGACTCAATAGGCTTACATGTAATAACAGTAACCTGAATGATAGTTTACCTCCAGGCAGGGAGTGTATAAACGTTGCATCACAACCAATGACACACTCTTAAACGTCCTATAAATGTGATTGTGAAATAATAGCTGGAAGCACACCACAAACACCACCACTTAAAACATCACTATCAAATCCATTGCGTAAAACAAAATCAAACATTGTCAGCTTGAGAAAATGAGTGTAAAAAAAAAACTAAGCCAATGTTAAATTAAATGAGTTAGTCCAGCAACAGTATAACTATAGACAAGTTATATGTGTGAGCCGGTGACAACAATCTACTCCCTCAACTTTCAGGTAACGTTGAGACGTTAAAGCTAGCAGTGTTGTTCACACACGCTCAGCAGACAACATAATCAAAACACTCACCTTTGTCGCGGCTCGGAGGACACAGAGTTACAGCTTTGTACTGACAGCAGCGTGGAAGACTTCCGCGGTCCTAGTGGCGACGGCAGCAGGCTGGTGTTGGACGGAGACGGCGAGAGTAGGTTGCTGTTCCCCGGAGAAGGAAACGAGCCTCTGCGGCACCCGAGCAGCACCTCTGCGCTCCCCGCATCGTTGAACTCCGTGTCCGACGGCAGGACAAGGATGGGCGGTACAGTTAGGAGTCCCGTGCCCGTCCTCGGTGCCGAGGAGGGAATTACGTTCCCACAACTCACTGACGCTGACAAACTGGAGAATGTCCCGTAGCTGTCCGGGAACAGCTCGGCCGTTGTCGCCGCCGCGGAGCCGGAGTCAGCTCCCTCCAAGTCGTTCTCTTTGTGGTTGCGGCTTCCTCCATTCTCGGCTATATTACTCTGGACTGGCCGTCCGTCCAGGGAGATGTTACTGAGAAACAAAAGAGCGGCTTGTCTCCGACGAGAGTTCTCCCGGTTCCTCCGGTTGTGTTCCCTGTTACTATGCGCTTTTTTGCCGCTAACGGTGACCGTTATCGCAGCGCTGTGCTGGCCGCAAGCAGCAGCAGCCGCCGCCATGGCTTCTGCCCCACTGAGGAAGTCAACTGAAGGAGCAGCTCGAGACCTGCAACTGTCAAATCCCTTTTACCCGGCGCGAGATCGCTTTACACCCTCCTGCGCTCCCATTGGCTCAGACGGGACTACGTCATGACGTTTAAGGCCAGACCCTTCGGGAAGGGGGGTACGCTCTGAACTGTAAACACTGGATTATTAGGAACCATCACAAATAACACAGCACTGTTTCATATGGTGGATTAATAGAAGTGCATTTAAAAGACTTCTAAAGGCAAGCTATTTCTGTTTGTGAAATAAAGTCTTTGTTACACATTAAACAATAAAAAAACGTTAATTTAAAAGGAGTGAAAATTAATCATTTCTGTATACAATGGTGAATGATTATTTCAGTTACGCAGTGTGTCCACACCCATAACAAACAGTGGTGGTCTTCACAGAAGCGAGCATGTGAACAGAAGGTCATCAGTTCAGTCCCTGGGTAAAGAAAGGTGGAAAAGCAGCACTTGCCGCTCCTTCATTAATACCACTGATGTGCCCTTGAACAAGGCCCTTAACCCTAACTGCACCAGTGGAGCTGCACAGTGGCTGCAGATCAAACGGGCAGCTTCCATGTCTGAATGTGTGTAACTGTGTGAAGACACACCGAGTGTGTGAGTTAAAATTATGACTGACACATAATTATGTTTAGGGAGTAAATAAACACACAATTAGCAATTACAGGTATAGTATAGTGTATTTATAGTAACACTGTCGACCTGACAACACCTTTACACCAAGTGCTGGGATTGAGTGTGTGAATTATAGCCAGCGAAAAGCTAAAAGTTATTGAGCGAAGTGATTTCAGTGTCCAATGCAAACTTGACTGACTACTGAAGAAAATAAATAAAGACATACAACACAGCTCAATCACAACCATTATGTTTCTCTCTGTGGTGTAATGCTACTGTATAAGATCTCATCCGATAGAGCTGTGGGAGAACATGTGGGAACCACTACTTTAGTTTGCAGATGTTATGGCAGCTATTTGAGAACTAATGTCTGTTTTTTTTTAATTTTGCTCTTAATAAAGAAGAAGAAGTATGTATGTGTTGTTTTCAGGGCACACTGTGTTAATAATAACAATAACTGTGACTATAATATGTGAACCTACACATTACCAAAGATAAAAATGAGCTTTTATCTGCCTGGTACACTATGTGTATTGTATTAAATTAAAAAATACAATAAATAATAAAAATAGCTTTCCCCCTCTTTTTAATTTAAGAGGTGTTAGTGTTTCCTGCAGTGCCTGTGTAATTCCTCAGCACATCTCTGGGGTATCAGAGCTGCTGAGCATTAACTGAGCTGTCACTGCAGCTCTGCCTGACAGCAACATTGATTGGCTGTAGGCACTTTATTATGAAACCTCAGTGGATTTTCTCTGCACTGTTCCCTGCAGGACAAGCACTGTGTAGTATGACTGGTAACCTGCTAAATATGCCCTGCAGGGCACACCATACTGTAAATCCCTGTAGGGTGGGAGTTTGTTATCGTACACTCACCCGTGTTCGCCTACATCTGTAGAGAAAACTACAACTGATGATATAATTCAGTCCAATCTCAGTGTGATGGTGACTGGGCTAGGGGCTCATCTAGGGTGGTTTTAAACAGAAAAGATACAGAAACCATCCCATAAACCCATAATCATCTAAATATGATAATCTTAGCACTAACAAAGTTAAACTGAAAAACAATATGTTCCTACATAGCAGTACTTTAATTACTCAGTATCACTTATCCTGTATAAACCACACACAATTTTCATGCGTTTTGTGTGTGTGTGTGCATCAGTAGGATGGTAATAATAGTATAATGGCAAATGCCGCCACATGGATGATTGCAGAGATTACAGCTCTATAATCCGATGATGAAAATCGCATTTATGCAATACGGTCTGCTGTCCCTGACACACACACACACACACACACACACACACACACACACACACACACACTCACCAAAGTGTCCAGTTACTGACTGGTTACTGATACTGTCTTCTAATGTTTTCTGTAATTTCAACTTGATAATAATGTTGTTCTGTTTATGATGAATACATTAAAAAATAAATGCACACTGCGTCAGCCAGTTACATAATGAGTGTGTGGAGACTAATATGACTCGGGTGAGGCCCATGGGTGTACTGACTCTCTCCGTCTCTCTGATGTTCAATGAGGCTGGCGGAGGAGAGGACCAGGGGGCAGAGAAGTAGTGCACCATGGGAAGGTCATGATGCTGCTGCCAGGGTAACGGGTCAATACAGCATGGTGAGACAGAGAGAGAGAGAGAAAGAGAGAGAGAGAGATATTTGATATTTTCTATTCATTTTCATTATTACCATTGCATTCAATCTTTCATTACAGTATACTATAGATTGTGGCAATGACCCTTTTCCCCTTATTTTTCTCAATTTGTTGTTGTCTTTCCAACAGCTGTGTCTCTGTTATATTTAGTTCCAGTTATTAAAGCTGTTATTGTTATTAAACTCCATCATTAAAACTGCAACATCAGCTCAGTAGCATGGCTGTATACCAGCTCTATCCTCCTCTTATCCTCAGTTGCCTCCATGTGGTGATTGACGGGTATTACAGTCCCTCGTGAAAACATTCATTTCAGTCTCTTCACTTTTAAGGTGCAATGCAGTCTTCATTCAAACGTGAAAAAACAGTTACATGTCTCCACTCCTAATAATGACAAAGCATGTATATTTTTCATCTATTTCATTTAGGTGTCTCCTGATGATTTATTAAGTGTAAAATATACATAATATTTATTTTCTAATTATATACTCACAACCTTTATTCTGAACTGTTGATGCTTCAATATCAGTGACTAAACATTAAACACTATAATTATACATGACTTACTATAGTAAATAATATATTTTTTTTTTTGCTTTTACTGTCTTTTATAATGATGACATAATCAGATTGAGAGTTCCCTCATTTAGCTCAGATAATGGCTGTTTGCAAGAGTTTAACCAGAACTGAAACTTTTGCTCTTCTTTTCCATCCATCTATCAGAGGTAGTAGTCTTCCTCCTCGATGTCTCCGTGAGTGTCCTGGAAGCCGAGCGCCTGGATGTCGTGGGTAATGTCTGTGATGCGTCGGTTGAATTCCTGAGATCCTGACGTCAGAGAGCAGCTGTCGTACCTGCTGGGAAAACAAGCAATTTATCTAAAAGCTTTAATCCCTCTGACTTTCCCCTTAATTAGCTGCTTTCAAATGTCCATGTGTCCTAGTCAAATGTGTCCTAGTCAAGTGGCCTCAACCTGAACTGGTTTTGCACCACAGTAAGAGAAACAATGATCAAAACCCAGCCTAACTCTACGATGTCTTTAATCAACATGATCCCAACCTACACACATTTAAGTTGTCAAAAAAAAAACACCATCACAGACCTCTCAGAACTGACTTTTAAATCAAGCTACACCTCCTCCTGGCCTACGTACCCTCTCATGGCTGTGGCCGAAGTGTTGCTCATGCTGCGTTTGATACGTCCAAAGCTGTCAGTTAAAATTCCACCCTCCCGGATCCCAATACTCTCCAAGAAACTCTCAAACACCCCGACATCCTTGTCTGGGATGAACGGACGCATGCCTGGAATATGAAGGACACAACACAAATTTATTTTTGTTTTTACCTGAACTTACTTTACTGATACTTATGACCAAATACCTGCAATATTAAAGACATTCCCATTAATCTCAGCTGTACTCTGTTTTTAGTACTATTTATCAAATGTTATCAGGCTACACAGCTAAACTAAGATAGTGAACATGGTAAAGTTTACACACATTAAACCTACCTAAGTACAGTCACACAAGGCCACTGGCATGTCTGTAGACTCTTACTCTTGTTTACAGCACACACATTAAGGCCAGTTGCTGAAAAGGGACGTATCATGTATCAGTCTAATAACTCTCGTCATCCTTATTGTATTAGTCCCTTGAAGCACTATAGTAGGAGAGACATGGAGGACACTGAGAGGAATGTATGACCTTAAACTGTGGCTGTGGTTGAGAAATACATCATATATCAACTCTCCCTCGAACAGGAAGTTGTCCTTTCCTCAATTTCAGTCAGTTAATGAGCTGTGTGTGTGAGTGCGTCTCTCTCTCTCTATCTCTGTCTGTCTCTATGTTTCTCACCCAGTAGCAGGAACTTGCGGTTGTTTCCATACAGTTGCAGCAGCTCAGAGCAGAAGTAGTCGATGTTTGATCCCAGTCTATATTCTCTCAGCAACGCGGCAAACTGCTGCAACTCCACAGGACTCAGCTTGTTACGCAGCTACACACAGACACACACACAGAGACAGAGAGAGATTCAGAAGAGCATTCAAACATACAGACAATATTTTTTCCTAATTTGTTTTGATGCAGTCAACACATACTGCTCACTAAATCCTTTAAAAAAAATTGATACTAACATTGGTTACTTTGACAAGTCAATTTGCACCTTTGATCATTAGCGGTATTTTAGCTTTTTTAGCTTTGTTGCTGCTCCCATTAAACCAGTTTTACTGAAACTCTGTTGCAGTATACACTGCTCTACTGAAGAGAATGGAGACATTTATGAGACATTTTTGAATGAACTATGTGAACGTTGCTGAGCTAGGATTTATTGGTTGTCATTAGCAGCCTTTTTCTGTGGGAATACAATGTAGATAGATAGATGCATCATTAAATCTGTTTTGGACTGCAGTCACACAATCACATGGCTTCAACTAACTAAATATTTAAAGGGTGGAACCTACACACACACACACACCCACACACACACTCACAGTGATCATGTACTCCTGCATCAGCATCAGAGCAGGGTTGCTGTCTCCTCCATCACTGGCTGAAGCCAGACTGCGATGCGAGTCCTGCAGAGACAGAGATGAACTCTCACTGTACGTCTCACTGTAGTAGAGCTCAAAGGCATCCTGGGAACCATCACTGAGAGAGAGAAAGAGAGACAGTGAGAAACTCAACTATCACATCTTCACCGGAACATCGCTATCCATCACTAACATAGTTAGACTAAAGACAGATACATGGGTAGATATGTTGGGCTAGTTTGCTGCTGCTGATGGCTAACCATAGATGTTGATCAGCTGTCAATACCTCAATTAGATGATCCTTAATACTGTATGTAAAATATAATCAAAATATAATCTCTACAAACACTTTTCCTAAATATTAACAACATATTAATAAAAGTTATAAATAAATAACACACTGTATTTATCCGGAGATGTTAAGAGTTTAATTCAGAGCAAAGTGTGACTCACTATGAGCTACAGCAGCTAAACTCTGGATCATAACTGTAGGACATGTCAGTCAGACAGCTGTCACCTGCACAGAGACAAAGAGAGACAGAACATTAAGTACACCTACAAGTAACTAGTATTCACACAATCTACTATCAAAAAAAAGAGAAGTATGAGACCCAGAGGTTTGTCTATGTTCAAGGCCTTGCTAGCGTCCCCATAGAGACTGCAGTATTCATTACAACTCACAATTCAAAAGTGCCTGACAGAACATGCAATAGTGATGACGTAGGTATTCTTAGTCATACCAGTAGTAGTAGTAGTAGTAGTAGCTAAAAATAAAATATTTTCCCGAGAGTGATGCCAGAGGAAAGGTCACTGGGTCATACAAATCTAAAGGGTTCATCCACTGGGGAGCAGGAACGGGATTTGTAAATAATGAAATTGCTGATTGTCTGTAGCTTTGACATGCTTCAATGCTGGACAAAAGGACAGTGGTTTATCCTAACCACACCCGTGTGTGTGTGTTGAGTCACTGCAGCACGTCAGAAAACAAAGGTGCGGGTGTTTTGAAGGGTGCTCTTGGCTGCAAGTATTTGTTTCCTTTAACAAACATAAGCATCCTTAAGCCTGTATTATCGGA
The DNA here is from genome assembly GCA_036937835.1 of Pampus argenteus. NCBI lineage: Eukaryota > Metazoa > Chordata > Actinopteri > Scombriformes > Stromateidae > Pampus > Pampus argenteus. Next base: position 7,468,592 of record CM072864.1, on the reverse strand, counting down.
AAAATGAGTAACAAGGACATACAGAGTCAATGAATCACTCACTCCTTTGTAACCAATATCGGTCTGGCATGGTGTAGTGGAACCCCGCTCTGTCAACACACTCGATGGTCTGATGACCGTAAATGATCTGGAACATCTGACAGATCAGGGAACAGTACTCCTCTGCAGCATCCTAGAAACAAAGAAAATCAAAGAAATCATCATTGCACTAAATGAATTGGCTCATCATCATAACCCTGATTTTTGAAAAACTAATTTCCAGTCAAATTTGACCTTAATTCACTTTTGCTGAGCTACCCTTAACAATGACACACTAATGCAGCCAATTCAAACAAACTCAGAATGAGGTTAAGAATAACAGACGACACCTTATCACCACACACACACACACACACACACACACACACACACACACAAATCCAGTGACAGCTACTCTACTGTAGCTGTGATGTCATGTTTCAGGTTATTCCGTTTCACCACATAACTCAAATGTTATGTTCTTGAGTCTTCTTGTGCACACTGGTAAGTTAACAACTCTCAGTACACACAGTAACTGTTGCCGTGTGATTGAGTGAAATACTGTATTTTAACCACTATTGACTTTTCATATGAGGGGGAGGGGTTAGGTGACCCACCCTGTTCTCCACAGCCAGGATGACCAGGTTGCAGTAGGCATCGGGGCAGGGTGTTGGCTCCAGCGGGTTGTGGTTCCTCCTCTCCCAGCTGCCATAGCTCTTTCCCCGTTCCCAGCTCCCTGTGCAGGCCTGCCGTCGCTCCCAGCTTCCTCCCCCACCACCTCCTCCTCCACCACCTCCTCCTCTTCTCTCCCAGCTCCCTCCTCCTCCACCATCTCTACCCCCTCCTCCATGCCTCCTCTCCCAGCTCCCTCCCGCTCCTACACCCACCCCCCAGTTCCCACTCATGGGCCTTGCCCTGCGGTTCTCCCAGCTCCCTCCTGGTTTACGTGTTGGCTGCCTCCTCTCCCAGCTTCCTCCCACTCTCTTCCTCTCTAAACTCCCTCCTCCCCCTCTCTCCCCCCCTCCACTCCCTCCTCCGACTCCTCCTCTCTCCACGTTCTGGTTTTTGTCATGGTTACTCCTGGACAGTGACGGCCTCCAGTCGACTCCACAGATGGTGTGTCTTCGCTCCATTGTGCCCCCTGCAGGTCGTGGGTCAGCGTTACAGCTCATGGTTTGACGTCGGCCATCAATGCCAGTTGGCTTTTTCCTGTCCAGGCTGTCGTCCCCGGCAACCACAGTGTCCACGTTCAGACCTGTGACATGAGGGTTAAAAGTAGTGAGAAGTTGAAGCTTTTTTTGAATGGACGTCAATGAGAGCCAGCATCTAGTGGCTGTCATTGGCATTTCACTTTAAGATACTTCCACACTGGCTTATTGAACCCCCTCAAGGACCCTCAAAGTGGGGCTATTACCTACGTTGACCACCTTCATATTGCATGTATTAGCCGCCCTTTCATGTGTCCTCACCTGTCTTAAGGACCAGCAGGTGTAGTGCGTCGTCTCTCAGGTAGGAGGCAGCAGCGATCTCATGTGTGGGGATCCTCATCAGCAGCTTCTCATTGTCTCTCCATGTCAGCAGCAGACAGCGAGCGGACAGACTCAGAATACAGTCCTGATCCACGCTAGTCTTCAACGGCAGCACCTTCAACTGCTACTGACAAACACAAACTGATTATAGATTATTGATGTTATTTCTCACTAACTACAACAGTGGTTGTTTATAGACTGATTAATGATTATTAGCCTTAGTGATTGGGTCTAAATATGTTACGGATTACTAACCCTGGCTGTGGTTAGTTATAGGTTCATTATTGATTACTAACCCTGGCTGTGTCCAGTAGTTGTAGCAGCTCATCTCGGCTGGAGGGGTTCAGGGAAACCGACACCCAGGTTAGGTGACCAAGGAACTAATAAGAGAGAGTCAAAGTTCAAGCAAACTGAGTCATGTGGTTGTGAAGTCAATTCAGACTCTTTTATACTTCGAGTTCTACCTTGACCTCCTTCTCCACATAGTCGAAGATGAGTCTTTCAGGGTGGATGAGGTAGTCAGGGGGGTAGAGGGGGACGGTGTGCAGCGGACGACGGTAAATGCTTGCTCGGTCCACCTGCCTGCGACTGGATTTGGACCAGACGAGACGCTTAATGGGAGAGACAAAACCCTGGAGAGAGAGAGATATGATACATTAATTAAAGACTAAACAAAATAAATACAGCATTACTTTTGATTTGTGTGTTTTTTTTCCTTAAATTATTGATCCTTGGCCAGCCAGCTCTGGAAACAAACAAAAGTAATAAATTTTCACTTATTTTTCTTGAAACGACAACTTCCCAATTTTTTTGAACACGTTCCTGCTCCTCAGAGGATAAACCTCGACCTAATAGCTGTAGCGCCATCCTTTATGACAACCTATGGTACATTAATAGCTCAACTAATCAATCATCATCAGTATGTTGTTTATTTTGTCCAACACTTTGGTATTCTGGCTGTAATTAACACAGAACTCTCACTGTTAGGATGTTAAAGGCTAATTTGTGTGTATATAGATGCCTCATTGTTTGTGTGTGAGTGTGTGTTAATGCGGTACATCTCCCCTTGGCTGGCTCAGCTGTGATTGACAGGTGAGTAGTGATCTTTGACAGCTCCCTGCTGAGACTCACTTACAACACAGCACACCCTGTTAGACACCCACTGACACGCTCACACATTAATATACTGTAGCTTGAAGGCATAAGATGAATGGACACAACACACATGCGCGTACACACAGAATAGAGAAAGAAAATTAGCTTGTTTTAAAGTCAGAAACCTGTCTTGTCTTTCTTTCTGAATAATAACAAGGACAGATCTCTACATATCAGTATGAGGCAGAGTTTTGATGAACATCTCTGCTGTCAGCTGAATTTAATCGTAAGAATCGTTTCATAAATTATGTTGCGTTTGCAAACGTAATCACTGGATTATGATTATGTAGATTATTTATCACTCTAAAGTTTGCACAATATGCAGGACTCCAAAGACCAGAGTTTGCATCCTGAGTCCTTTGCGTGGTTATGTTTAGGCAACAAAAGCACTTTGGTGGATGTTAGTGAAAGATCATTCATTGTTATTTTCGTTTTAAATGTTAAAAAAACACGTTATGCTTTAAGCCGCCATTGACTCCTGTCTCGTGTCTGTACGTCATGGCTCGTTTATGAAGCAGTCAACACTTTCAACACTGTAGGATAAATAAAAGTGGACGGAGCCACATGGCTAATAAGCTATGGTAGCTTCCTTCATTTTGGACCTTTCCATTCCCTGTTCCTGCAAATGTCAGCACTGTCAACATTGGCCAACGGTGTAAATGAACTTGTCAGAGGTTACTAAACTTCACTTCGCAACAATTCCATTGAAATGAGTAGATTCTGCTCCAAAATGTTGTTGCTTGAAGGCTTGTTTGACTGTAATCAAGCTTGTTGGTTTGTCATTGGGAACTGAATCAACAATTATCTGGCACCTAAATAATAAAATACCATATATATATGATGATAAAAGTAGCTCTGGAGAAAACAAATCTTCCACATCCAAATTATAACTAAACTAGATGGAATTGAAACTAAGAACTGAAGCTACCGTACCTTCTTGGATTTCTTGGGTTCATAGTCCATCGTGGTTCAGTCCCCCTCTGTACGTGTCCTGTACTGGGTCAGATGAGTCCTGTTCACACTTTTTCCGACTTGATTTTTTTTTAGTTTTTAGTTTGTTGTCCCTGCGTCTGTCTTTCAATTGCTTTTTCCATCATTCCTTTCTTGGTCTGCCTGTCCCTGTTCGAGTTATTTTAGCTTGTGCATCTCAGCTTGGTCTTTCTCTTTCTACACTGATTGTTCTTTTCACACAAACACACACACACACACACACACACACACACACACACATACACGCATACACACACAAGAGGAGAGAAAAGGAAGCAGAGGAAGCTTAGTTCCTGTCCAAGAGGAAACTCCACCAGAGGCTGATAAGATCCATTCTCTCTGTACTGATAACAACACAAACACACACACACACAACCATACATACACACACACCTATACACGCACACACGCACGCACACACGCAAGCACACACACTTTTTATAACTAACTAAAACCCACACCTTACACTACTGTCCTTTCATTTTCATGTTATTTGTTCACCGATTTAACAAGGTATTGTGCCGACTGATGACTTGGTTGGCAGGATTATGAATGTTGAGATCATCTTTTTAATAACTGTCAGTGAAATTAGGTCACAAACACACATTTTCTGTCCGACAACAAATGTGGTTATTTCACATAAGACATTTCTGTTCTTCAGTTCTGCATCTAGATTTTGATGTTTAGGTATTTCCCTCCACCAATCAGTGTTTAGTAACACTGAAGTCATAATGTGCCAGTGACACACAGTCACAGTCACAAACATCACATAGTTTCACTGAATGGCAGGAAGTAGCAGATTAGAGTATACATGTGTGCTTACCCATGTGGTCTTCAGCTACAGTGAGCAGATTTGGCCACAGGGAGGCAATGCTGTGTCATCAATAAAGCCTGGGATATGTATACATGTTTTAAAAGTTATAAATTATTATTATTTTTTCTTTTTGGTTTATATGTGTTTTGTGCAAGGACAAAAACAGGCAAGTACTGCAAAATACAATAAACATAAGTGGCAAATTAACAATATAAGATATGACAAAGTGTTAAGATAATAGAACTGTAGTTTGAAGTTTGAAGTATAGGTTTATGTGCAATACATAATATTGGCAAGATGTGCATTAATGTAAAGCATAAGTTGGATAGGGGCCCATGTGTTAATGTACATGTGTTGTTAGTGGGGGTCCCAGGCATTGTTGATGAGACCAGCTACAGTTGTGAAGAAAGTGTTTGGTCCTGATGGACCGCAGACTCCTGGACGGCAGGTTGCACCCAGTCACCTTCTCATCAGAGGAAATGATACGCTGCAGCCTGTCCTTGTCGTTGGCAGTGGCAACAGCGTACCAGATGGTGATGGAGGAGGTGAGGATGAACTCAGTGATGGCGGTTTAGAAGTGCACCATCATTGGCTGTGACAGGTGAACTTCTTCAGCTTCAGGAAGTACATCCTCTGAACAGCCTTCTTGGTGAGACAAAGAGACAGAGAGACAGAGAGAGGACATCAATCCTTTTGACCTTTCACACACACACACACACACACACACACACACACACACACACACACACAGAACACACACACACACACACACACACAGATACATTAAATAGTACTTGAACTTGTCCTCTGGTGTGAGCATGGACACATGCACACAGACACACACACCTATTGTCTCCATGGGGGCTAACAGCTTAACGATCGTCCAGTTACCTTGGCAACGAGAGACAAAGCTCTTTTGAGTACTTTTTTTCTTGTAATTTCTCTCTCTCTCTCTCTCTCTCTCTCTCTCTCTCACTCTCTCTAAAGTTTTGCACAAGGTTTCCATGAGCTCTAAATGTTAGATTAAAAAAAATTTGCTTTTGTGTGATGAAATCTAAACTATAATGATACTAGAGCTGTTGTTCTTGTTTTTCCATTTTTTTTTAAAAGAGGATAAAACCGTCTTTAGCATCTAAGCCTGGAGCCTCTGAGGGGGCGTTGGCCTTGGCAACACAGAGCCAGTGTTGTGAGGAAGCTCTCAACTTCTGCAATGTCATACTGACTGTAGATTATAGAAATGTACAGGCTACGACTGTACATTGACAACCTTTTCCATTTTTTTCAACACGTCAAGTTTTTATGCTACTTGGAAAGCTAGTTTAACACTTACTTTTGTTCATGCTACCTGCGTCTGCTGAGTTTCAGTATCTTAGCACAAAATCCTTAATCAACTCCCTCAAGCCCTGATCAGACAGGGTGTGATGTAGCAGCCTCGTGTGGCTTTTGTAATTGTTTTCAATGCGAGTAAAGTGTTTTGTTTGCTGCTTTTGCATTGCTGAGCACATTTGGATTTTTGTAGAAGAGCCTTGAATGCCCAAGTTGAAAAAAAACTTTGCCTAACGTCATGCATTTTTCCCCTGTTACTGGATTCTCGGTGCTATATGACTTTACAAACCATAGTTACCATGATCTGAACAGAAAACCGTAGCCCTGGAAGTATGGTACTTGAGATTTTTGCTAAAATGCTTTCATTAATTTAAACTGTTCTAACAGTTAAAAGGTACAGATCTGTGAGTTTATTTCACAGCAAAATAGTGCTTAGGCTGAGGAAAGGTGATTCAGTGGTTGCCTAACAACAATAAGGAAAGAACATGAAGTTAACTCCTTCAGCCTCTTTTGCTCTGTCTCTGAATCTGTTTCCTGTAAAAAGTAAAATTTAATTTGGCTACACACACATGCAGTGCATCTCACACTCAAGATTTAAGATTCAAGATTTTTATTTGTCATATGCCCAGTAAGACAAACAGTCACACTGAACAATGAAATTCTTTCTTTGCATCCTCCCAGACAACACAAATACCACACAGAGATTCACTTAAACCACACAAACAAAGAAATAAAAAAATAAAGTTTGAACACAAAATATACATATTAGACACAAATATACAAATTAGACAAAGATATACAGACAGAGACACTCAAAATATATGTACACATAGTATACACATTTGCTTACCTCTCTTGAAGCTCTCTCTCTCTTTGACGCACAGATACAAACAAACATACACACACACACACACACACACACACCAGTCAAGCTACTGTGAACTTCAAAATATGTCAAACCTTGATATATTTGGGGCTACATCAGTATCTATGAAAATGTGCATATTTTTATGAGTTTGTGTGAAAATGTGTATTTGGGTGTATTACCTATGAATTCATGCATACTGTGTGTGTGTGTGTGTGTGTGTGTGTGATATCAAAGAAGCAGCATCCTTAAAAGACCTCATGCTTCAAAAACACACATAAAGTCTGACGCATGAAAATAAGCATGAGGGAGGAGGAAGAAGAGGAGGAAGAGGAAGGCAGATGAAAGATGAGGAGGAAAAGTTGAAAGTAGAAGAGAGTATACGGGAAGATAAAGAACAAGGATGGCAGACAGGTAAAAGAGAGATGACAACTACAAAGGAGGGAAGGGTGGAAAGGAGGTGACAAGTGAAGGTGTTAAGGAACAAGAGAAATATGAATGAATGAAGAATGGGAAGGCAATAATGAATAAAAGACAAGAGGGATGGACTGAAAGGGAAAAGAAAGGAGAGAAGACAATTCAAATAAAGTAATAAAGAGAGAAAGAAGGAACAAATAAATCAATATCAAAGGACAATGAAAAGAAAGAAGAGAAACAATCGGAAAGAAGGAATAAAAGAATGAGAGAAGGGATGAATAAGAGGAATTAAATACACAAAAGGGAGACTGAGGAAACAGTTTGGAGAGGATGGAAGGATGCATGGAGTTAGATAAAAGAAAGCGGAAGAGAAGGGAGAACGAGAGGTAGAAGACGAAAAAACAAGGGAAGGATGCAAGGATGGAGTTGAAGAATGAAAAGGAGGGACAAAATGGAGGAGGGAAAGAAGAGAAAGAAGAGGCAAAAGGGACTTAAAAGGAGGAGGACTACTCACCTCATCCTCCTTTTGTCTGTTGAGAGCTAAATAAAAAAAGAAAGAAGAGGGATTGGGATGAAAAGAGAAAATAAAAATGACAAATAGTGCAGTCTGGCCCTGAAGAGAAAGAGAGGGAAAAGACGATATCGTTGTTTGGTCGCTGGATCTCTGGAGATGCCGAGCAAATAAACAACAAATCCTCAGGATGGAGGGATGCTGATGTGAGGGCGAGATGGAGAGATCAAAGGATGTTGGTTTGAGGGCGAGATTTTGTTGTTGCCTCAAGAGGGATGATGGAGGAGAGCTGGGAGGAAATGAGAGAAATAGGGCGGGAAAATTCAGGGGAGAGAGTTGGTGGAGCTCCAGCTTCGGTTGCAGCTCTGCCTCACTGCGGTTTCACACCTGGAAAATCCTCAGTATGGTCCAAACATACAGGATAACCAGTCAGTAAGAAATGTCCAATCAGAGAGCCTCAGATTATGTTAATGTGACCTAATGGCAGGCAGAAGTAGAGCATTATTAAGCCTCAGACAAATTCAGTGTATTAATTAAAATCACTTTTAGATAAATTGCAACGCAGAGCTGCAGAGGCTTGTGGGTACTGTAGTTTTTAAAATCATTATACATAATGACAGAAGGACTTGGGTTCATCAGGTGGGAGGAGGCACTGAGGGAAAATTGTTCATTCAAAACTACTATAGTGCCATAGATAAGTACGATTATTCAAAGCAGAGTATTTTTTATATCTCTTAAAACATGTCTGAAGAAGTTTTTTTTAAATTATATAAGTATATTAGCACATATTACACATAAAAACACTTGTTATTAACAGTGGTTCCTTTTAGAGTTCCTTCAATTATTGCTACATTAACCTGTCTGCAACATTTTAATGTAATAGCAAATCAAGGCAGTGCTATTACACTAATGCACTATAGGCTACATAGCACTGGACGATATATTTTGACTTTAGTACAAAAGAAGACACAGACACAGCCAGGGAGTTAATTTTGACGGCTGTTCAGCCATATTTACTACAGTATTGTTCCCATCTACAGTTATCAGCACAGCTTGTTGAGTTCTTTTTTTTTTAACATCATCATAGATATTTTCACCACTGGTTTATTTTTCTGCTCGTTCACTCTGAGGATGTTTAAGCAGCATTATCAAAAAAAAACAAAAAAACTTACAGCACATCCTTACATACATACTATACATACAACACATACAAACCAAAGCACACACACTCATACACACACACACACTTCGTAGTATAGCGCCACTCTGGTATATACAGATATATAGAATGAGTAAAAAAAAATCTATTTTCAATTTTTACATCTTAATATAAGAGTCATACCAAAGACATGGCCACCGAGTGAGTAAACAATAGATAAATAGATATAAAACAAATACAAAAATAAATAAACATAAATACTTGCATCAATTAATAAAGGATGATTTGAGTTTTTTGTTTTGTTTTGTTTTTTTAGTTTTTTTTTTACTCACTGTTCACGTTTTAACATGTTTTTATTCAAGTTGATATATAATCAGCGCACCACTACTGTTATTTTACCTCAAGAACAAAGGATTGATTCATTACCCAATCAGAGAAGGCGAAGCCTAGCCCTCAGCCCATGATTGGGTGGTTGCACTATGCATCTTCTGTACATTAGCCTATCATGTTCAACATGACATTATCATGGTTGATATAGAGTGGTTGTTTTCAGCACCATTAACATTGCTGTGACTGTACCAACATCCACAGTTTCAGGTAGGACACAACACTGTCGGAATAATAAAACTGTACTATTATCAAATTATTACCAATATTGATGTGTTTAGGTATTTCTGATTTTAGACCACCCAGCAGACTTAAAATGACAGCTTCCCTGTAGAGGAGACACACATACGTCCAAGGTGAGTTTATGTGGACATTTTTCCCTTGGTGTCAACATTGGAAATACAACCACATCTTGTTAGGGTCAGAGTGCTTATGTGCTTGCTTTTAACAACAGTCCGATGCTACCATCCTTCAGAGCTTTGATTGTTCAGATTTAGAAATGAATGCAACACATCTGCAGGATGTAATTAGATGCATGAACAGTGCTGGTAGTGAAGCAAGGTCAGCAGTAGGGAACAAAAAATGACAACAATGACGAAAGGTTTCAAACAATATAACTAAGAGAACTTGTCTGTAAATACTCACTTCTTTTCTATTTTGATCTCAACATTGGGCAATACCCTTGAATGCTGCCTTGTTTTTATGTTTGCGTGTTAAAAATTTAAAGTTCTTCAAGAAGATACTCTGTTGTCAAACAGGGATGATTTGACCCTGATCTGCCCCTTTACGGATATTTAATCCTCTAGTTAGATACAAAGTACATAGACAAGTATATTAACAATGCTGTTTTCGTTACGGACACTTAGCTATGTAAACCCATTGTTAAAAAGCAAGTATATAAGCCACTCTTAGTGACATGCTCTACCCGTTGATCTAAAGTACACAAGCTTGGAAATATTACCCGTGGGAGTCCTCTCATCACCTCAAAATATACACATGCATCATCAGCATAAAGCAGCATACTGCAACAACGCTCATGTTTTTCTTGGCTTCAGATGATAACAGGAGGGAACTGCTTGATTTTTGAAGACTTTACTACCCCAAAAATAAACAGTACACTGCTACAGTAATTTTTTTCTTGATGTCCATGAGGGTGGAGATGGTGGATAGCTTCATACAGGTTCAACAGCTTTCTCTGGATGAAATACTTGTTGTTAAGTAGATATTCTCAGCTTTTACATAGATAAACATTTTGATGTTAATACAACAGGCTGCACCAGGTGAAGCTGCTGTTTGTCCTGTTCTGTAAAAACTATAAACTAAGTATCTTTGACACAAGTTCATAGCAGTTCAGTATGGGCTCAACTGTGCCATAATTTAGTTTTTTTTGTTGTTGTGCTTGTGTCAGTCAACCATGACTTGGTGACCCCCTGAACATGTTTTAATGTTTCATGGCTTGTAACATACAATCTTTCTGTTACAGCATTAAGGTTACATGGACTGGGAGCCTTACAGTGTCACCATACAGTTTCTTAAATGCATCTTCAAGCGTTTTTTGATGAACATGCTTTTTGAGATGCATTAGGATCATATAGTGAAAGTAATATTTTTAGATAAAGGCATTTGACTTAAACGCCGTCTACCACCGTCTGAGATGGACTTTAACAACTAGCACTTTATAACAAATCAGATCACCATGAATGTACTAACCCTAAAGAAAAATGTCTGAAAATAACTTCAAAGAGAGACTGTCGAAGATAAATTTGCTGTGTAATATGAGAGAGGGCAGAAGTTAGCTTTGATGCAAGTTTTTTTTTTTTAACTGTTCTTCCTTCAGGTACTGTTGCTGACCATGCTTAGTATCAGTATCCAACAGCTTCTAATTAAATGTAACAGTCACTCACACCTGGGAGCTGCTGTGTTTAAACTTCAACCTTTGAAATTGGTTACTGCTCAGTTCCACTGAATTTGTTTTAGTTGTATCTCTTTTCTTCAGTATGAGCATTTCTCATCAAATCTTACAATTTCCCACCATTGGGTGATGTCATTTAGTAGCCCACACCTGGATCTACTAAAATCTACTTCGAAGGCCTGTACATGGTTTAATTTTGTAAACAACACTGCTATTCAAAAAGTTCAACCCTTGTCCACATTCTATTTGTAACATGAGACAGATGAATTTGCTTTGAGTGAACCTCTTAACCAAAGTGTTAAGAGTTAAGAGGGTTTTCACATTCCGACAAACCTTCTATAATTCTTTACGGTCTGTTGATTAAAAGACATTTCTCTCCAGCTACCATTCTCCTAAAAACACTGGAAAATATTTTCATGGCAAAATGAGGTTATTCACGATACCCTTCACACATGTTACGTATTCCAAGAGAAGCGAATGACATTTAGACTCTTACGAGTAGATGAATCTTCTTCACCCAAGAGTCATTCATTACCTTAACTACAGCTTATTATAATAGCTTATATCTGACATCTGTATTTATTTAACTATACATCACAGGCCTGTTTGTGGTGAGTTACTGCATGCCATATGGTAGGAGCCATTGCAAAAGTCGTCCACCTTCCATCCTTATATCAAGGCCTTATTGATTTTTTTCAAACAGGTTCTTTTAGCTGTGATGTAAACAGTGGGACTTTTGCAATGGCTGCTTTTGTATCACATATGGGTGCTCAGGCCTACATTTCATAAACCATCTGGACCTAGAATGAGCTGTGAGCCTACATTAGTCCTTCTGTTCCCATGAGATTGGAGTCCAATGTATGAGAGAGACATTTCTTCTTTCTTCAGACATCACTGACAGATGGTTACTGAAGGTTGTGAGGGACATGCATCCATTTGGAAGCATGATGGGACAAAAACTGAAAAATGTTCATTTCTATCACTCCTTAAACAAAAACATTCCTTCTTACTATACATATAATCATTGTATTTCTTTCAATATGAAGCATAGCCAGTTAGCAGTGAAGTGGTGATTTGAAAGATTAAAAGGAAGTCTACTCATCTTGGTTAAAACTGGGCTAAATTTGGTTAAAAAAACACATCTACCGTATGTCATAAACGGGCATTATTTTAATCACACTTTGATGAATACATTTCATCCTATAGTTATGTCTTGCTTCACAGTGAAATATACAAATGTAAGTGCTGCTGAAACAACAGTTAGACGTAACTTAGATTTGTAAAAAAAAACTTTCAACAAAATTTAACCCAGTTTTAACCATGAGATCTAGCCGTCTTTTGACCTGCAAATCACTAAAACGATTATTTATTGGGTAGTATGCCCACATTTTCTGTCAGTGTCCGATTTCGCTACCAAACCAAAATGATCACATATCCTGCGCAAACTTTAGCAACCATCAAGTCTCTGTTGTGTCTCCAGGATCTGAGGCTCAAGTTCACGCAGCGCACTGTTTCTTAATTATCTGAAACTCTGCAATTTCATTGCTCTGAAATCCATTTACGGTACTTCATGTACAGACCACGCAGGAGGAAATCTGACACTCCTTGATCCCAGGATGGGAGATTACATTTCTCATCTCCAAGCATTTAGAAAAGATGAAGATTATCTTAGTTCAGTGTTACTCCATTAACTTCCCACGGCTCATTCATGCTACCAACTCCTGGACTTTGTCCTAAGGGGAAAGCCTTGGTCCCAGATTGCGCTTCACATTTTACAATCAAGTTTTGGTAATCTCTTTCCTTTAAAAGAGTTGCCTGACACTCCACATCTCCCTTCCATGCTTCTCCTGGCGTAAGAAGTCCCGGGATGAGAACTGATCTCAGGCTGAGCCCTGGTCCCAGACTGCATTTCTAAGTTTAAGAGCCACTGTTGGCTTAGACAGTTGTTTCATATTCTAATACTTCTTTGCTACCCATCATGCTACTCCTGTACTGTATCCTGGGGCTGACGGCTGAAGAGGTCTCCAGAAGCAGGATGGTCTTGCGCAGGCGCCGATCAATAAAGTGGGCATCCCAGGCTGGATATCGCTTTCTGGGGAGGTCGATCCGGATCACAGGGCCCTCCGGTGCACGGGATGAGGAGGATGTCCTGTGAAGCAGCGCTGGAGAGGAGGAAGGGGAGGGACGTACCTGAAAAACAGGCAGGCAGCTGTCCCTGTCCCTCTCCCTGTCTCTCTCCCCGGGAACGGGCTCCCCTGTGTCTTTAGTCCTGGGGAGAGTCCTGGGAGGGCTGGTAATGACCATGTCCGTTTGGGACCCTTGGGACGGGGTGAGGCAAGCATCAATCACTCCCACCACGCCTCCCGTACTCACCACACCCTCATCCACACATCCTCCCCACTGTGAGCCCAGAACGGGCCCGTCCGGATGCAGCCAGCAGTAGTACACCAGCATGAAGAAGGTTCCCAGGGCAAAGCTGCAGGCTACCAGGCACACCACCACCAGGGCGTAGGAGTCGGAGGGGTGCGCGCCTCGGTAAGTGTACCAGGCGGCTGTCAGTGCCACGTTCTCAGCCAGCGTTACAGAGTAGTAGACAATCATGCGGAAACGGCTGGGGCCTTCCTTCACATTGAACCAGCAGAAGATGTAGATGATGCCGACCACCATGTTGTAGATAATCTCCTCCCACTTGGACATGCAGAAGTCAGTCTCACCTTGAATGATCCAGAAGGTCATGATACACCTGAAAGACAATAAATAAACACAGCTAGTAACATTAAACAGCTTGTTTAATGTAAGCAATCATAATTTCATAATTTTCTAAGTATCAAATGGTAAGTGGGGCTAAGTTTGCGTTAGGTCACATATGGCGTACCAGTGGCTGACAATGAATATGCCAAAGTAGAGCTGGAAGACGGAGGCGAAGAGGGCAAAGGCCACAGTCCTCGCCCCAATGGTGAAGAAGTGCCACAGCATCTGGGCGATAACAGCCTTGTAGGACATGGGCAGCTTGTCATCACGGGAGTCCCTCAGAACCTTCTGGTAGGAGGCGATCATCCAGGCCAGAGAGACCAGGGAGGCTGAGGCTGAGAGACCTGGAGATACACATGAAGAAAGAAAAATAAGAGTTGAAGGACGGAGCACAAATACATAGACATTTGGGCAATGAAGAAAGGGGGGTAAATGAAACAGAGGCAGATTGCTGGCTATAAAGACAAAGAAACAAAGAGGCAGTAAGAGATAACCTGCGCAGAAACATGAAAAACAAAGCCCTGATAATAACAAATATGCACAAACACTGACATTTCAAAAACCAAAATAGTATTTCCGTATTTCTGATATGTTGATACAATTACTGTAGAAATGTGGAGTCAATAGTACCATAAGTGATATTTTCTATTGCTAGTTCTGGTTTTACCTGGTGGAACCACAGAAGCTGATAGAAACACAATTAGTAACATGAGGGGGGACCCAAAAATATCTGGAATTGTTGAAAAATGGCATTAGAATTTTTTCAGTAGTAAACAAATCTGCTTCAAAGTATTCTCCCGTATTTGTGAAGATATTGTGTTGTGGACCAAAGACTAACTAACAAACTATTGGAGAGTGACTTATGATTCGCTGTCTTTCTGAGCAACCAGCAGATGGCGAATTGATGCTATAATATCACCCTTAAAAAGGCTAACTAGTGAGAAATGTTGATTGCATTCAAAGTAAACCAAAATAGACCATTACCTACAAATTAACTAAGTAATGTACTTTTGTACCCCTTATATACAAATGGACCTGAACCAGTTTCCAGTCAAATGATCATTAGCCCACACACGTAACAGTGAGGCCCGCTGCAAACCACCCAGAGCGCAGTTTAATGCATTAAACATTCATGTTTGTTAATCATGCAGTCTTGTCTCAAATTAGCCATGAATCACACTGAGAAGGCATTAAAATTTGAGCAGAGAAAGAGCTGAACTGGCTTTGCATTTTAATGTAATTTGATCGTCCTGGATTTTGTTTTGTTTTTTACGAAAAGAAGGGAGAACTAGAACATTGTTCTCATGTGGAGACATAAAGTTATTTGAGTTAGATATGTACATAACTAAAAGTAAAATTAATGAATGCAAACAAAAAATGTCACTTCTTGAAACTCACTTTTATTGGATGGCATTTTAATCATTTTACGCTTATATTAATGGTCAAACTCCATTTTGAATTTGTACAGGACCTTCAAAATAAACTACTGTTTCATACAAAGTGGTTTTAAACTCTGGTTTTGACAATTAATATGAGCTGAATCTATTATTTTTTTAATTAGTTATAGTTTC
Organism: Pampus argenteus; assembly: GCA_036937835.1. NCBI lineage: Eukaryota > Metazoa > Chordata > Actinopteri > Scombriformes > Stromateidae > Pampus > Pampus argenteus. Next base: position 7,453,187 of record CM072864.1, on the reverse strand, counting down.
TTATTTTCCTTTTCAAATAAATTGCCCATCTTCCTTTCTATATTAAATGCCATGCCTATCAACCTTATTAACTAGGTTTCCTTGAAGAAAAAACCAAAAACAAAATATATTGAGCGCATTTGTTCAATCTACAGTGCTGTGCAAAAGGCACTTTAAATGTTTAGATTCTCATCCATAATGCAATACCATCAAAGAAGTGTCTGATCAGTCCCAAATTTATTCTGCAGCACCACAATGACCCCAAACATCCAGCTAGAGTCATAATGAACTACCTTCAGCAACAAGAAGAACAAGAAGTCCTGCAACAGATTGTTTGACTGTGACATTGCTAAAAATAGGTCCAACAGGTCAAGAAACAATAGCAGTCATATGATCCCACAGGTTGAGAAGAAGCCAGCAGCAGATGATCTTAACCATTTTATTTTTTGTTCAAAAACTAAATCCAAAACAACAACATCCAAAACAACCTTACTTGCAAGATTCAAAGGAAGAATTCAAAAACAAAACCCTTCCAAAAAAATTAAAAAATCTGAAGCAGAAAACATTGACTCAAAGGGTAAAATAAGCAAACATACCATGTAAAAGAATATTGTATTGACATACAATTGTCACCAAAACAATCTGAAATCAGTTTCTTTTTGGATATATAGTACTATTTTGTACTACTTTCTCAGGCTTCCCCTTCCTCTGGGGATTGTGGGTAGAAAGAGACTCGTGCTTATGCTTTGAAAGCCCAACAAATCCTCACATTTGGGGAAAATGGAACCAGCAAATGTTTGGGATTTGTACTGAGCAGATGACTTGGAAGACTAATAGGCAATGTTGATAGTCGATTTCATTAATCGATTCATTCGCATCATGGAATAGTCAATGATGCTGTGTGTGAGTCTGTACATTTAAAAACATGAATACTTATGAGCAGATCACAAAAATGGACAGAAATGTGTGTGTATGTACACAATACAGTACCGGACTACTGATATCATTTATGAAAATATAGAAAAAAATGAAAAAAAATATTGGAAGGCAATTCATATAACCTCATATAAGGAGTTTCATCAATTATATTCCCATAAAGATATAATAATCAGTCGCTTTTTTATTATTTTGATGAAACGATAGCAGTGAAAGTTATATAAAGGTTGGAGTAAAAGGTGAGGGAATTAATTATGTCATTGAGAGTCCTCACAAGTACAGAAGTAGAGGTGTGTGTTTAAAGATATTCAAATGTGGGATCCCTTAGTCTGTATGCTTTTCTGTTGCTTGTGTGTGTGCTGTGTGTGTATTTATGTGTAGTCGTGTCTTTTCCTCTACTGTATGTTTTGTACAATTTAAATATGTGTCTGCCACTTGACTTCTGTGCTGCTAGGTGTGTGTGTGTGTGTGTGTAGGGTGTACATATGTATGTTATGTTTTATTTATCAGAGGGACAATCTGCTTCTTGTGCATGAATAAAGCGTAGATATCTGTCCACACACACACACACACACACACACACACACACACACACACACACACCCTTCATTAGACCTTACTCTCTCTGCAGAAACAATCAGAAATGGCAGCTGATAAAATCCAATAAAATACAGTCTGAGGAGATAACTACCAAGTTTTCTTAAAGGATGATTCTGGTTTATTACAACATGAATCTTATTTTCACCAAAGGAAGTCTGAATACTTCTTCCATCACTTTTATTACCAACTTTTCACTTTCAGTTTGACCTCCAAATACCTACCACATCTACTGCACTTCAACTGTTGTGAATATATTCTCCATTCTTGTTATCGGTTGCAAATAACACAAAGACATTTCATGGTACACTTTACAACCACTCAGTACATTAATGTTGCAGAAATACATGCAACCTAATAAAAATTGGTGTGACACAGGAAGTCTGAGTGAGTGAGGCTTAAGTTAGCAGTTTTGACACATTAGCACATTTTTCATTAATGATTTTGTTTCTTTTTCTGTTCTTTTAACTGAAGCCTGGCTTACTTTAACTGCTTCAGATACTTTGTTAGAGTCAAACCCAAAGTGATCTTTGCCGCGATTAACAGTCTTCTAAAATCCATCCCCTGCTCTCAGTTGTCATAATACAGTAACTCAACTTGTAAATGCAACAAAATAAAAAGAAGAATTTGCTTCGTTTTCTAAAGAAAAAGTAGTTTCTATTAGAGCCATTAGACATTTAAACTCCCAGGGATCTCCCTGCCCATGGGCCTCTATTCATCTTTTGATATGATGCCATCTGCAAAGTGACTAGCAGGATGAAGTCTTCCACTTGTACCCGCCTAGACCCCATCCCAACCAAGCCATTTAAATCCCGCTTCCATAGCCTCTCCAATGTAAAAAGTATAATACATTCTTAATTTAGGCATCTTTTCTTCAGCTTTCAAGACTTCAAAAGTAAAACCTTTCCTGAAAAAATCCAATATACATTACTTAATTACAGAACCATTTCTAATCTACGTTTCCTTTGCAGACTTTTAGAGAAAATTGTTTAGGAAGGCTCAAATATTATTACGGAGCAAACCACAGAGACAACCCTACTGAAAGCTATAACTGACCTGAGAATTATTCTGTATACAAAATATGTGGCTGTCCTTCTTCTCCTAGATCTCAGTGCAGCATTTGATACAAGTGACAACAAAATTTTAGTTGACAGACTTGAGAAATGGCTGGGTCTCCCTCACTGTGTTTTAACTTGGTCTCAGTCTTATTTAACTGGTAGACAGATTTTTGTCAGCCTGGGTGTTTATGTATCAGAGACTCATGGTAGTGGACATGGTATTCCTCAAGGAAGCATTCTTGGCCCAATTTTGTTTTCATCATATATGCTTCAGCTTAGAAACTCTATCAACTATCAGCATGTCAATTACCACTTTTTGATACCGCTGATGATACACAACTGTACATCTATGTCTTGCCAAATGTACTGCAAATACTAAGATTATTTTAATAGGACCTAAAGCAGCAAAAGAAAAAAACTACACCCATTGCTTGGTGATCTTAGCAAACTGATTAAATCACAAATCACAAATTTGAAAGTGATTTTATACTGATTTAGATTTTAATTTTAATTTTAACAAGGTCACTAAAAACTGTGGTGTCTTATCAGAAAACAATTAAAAGTCCTTCTGTAGAGGGCATAGACCAACAATGTATTTTGTCATTTAATTTGGAGGACTTGTTTGATTGGAATGGTGTCCAAAACTATGGAAATAAAACCCAACTTTCAATAAACAGAAATGTCCTTCATCCGCGAAAGGCAATCTGTCAATCAAACGTTACACAGTCTGTCTCACCTTGCAGGGGGAGGACTACGTTTCCATGGATCATGATGCTCAGCTGGAGGACGAGCTGCGGGGCGGACTTCAGGAAGGCCTCCAGCAGGCGGAGCATGGTGATGTCAGCACACTCAAACATCAGTCGCCAGTGGAAATGGCGGCGTGGCCCGTTGCTGTGCCAACGACTCTGGGCACCCAAGTAGAGAGCGTGGATATACCTGAGGATAAAACAAAAAATGCTGTTCTTTTTGCTTTCCTCATCAGGTCTGCTTATCCACACTTTTCAGTAGATAATTTTTTTTCTATATGTTTCTTCTTATTGTTGGAGGCTTTTTAAAAGTTGGTACATGATTGATGATGATTTGAATGTATGACACTCTTTCACCATATGTTCCTCTTAATGTAATTATTATTTTTTGTTTCTTCACAATTATTTTTTGGGCCTATATGACTTTATTGGATATTGGGCAGTGAAGAGCCCGATACAGAACAAGGGGAGAGAGCGAATTACTGTCTATTCATTAAAAACAGTTGTTGACAGTTGCTCCCTATCTAGATGTGTGAAAATATTTTTGCAAGTTTTTAATTTTCCAGTAGAAAACTAAATAACATATTACTAGATTAAGTAGGACACATGGGAACTTTTATGTTATATTATGTTATTATGTATAACACACATTTCCAGGTCGATATTTTTATTCTGGGTCTGAACTGAAATATCTTTTCATGATTTGGAGTTCATATACCTTCATGAGCCTGTCCTCCTGAGAAAAATGAAACAATAGGTCATTCAAAGAGAATGACCTCATCTAGTAACCATAGTAACTATAACCCATAGAAGTGGTGCAGTTCAAATGACGTCTGCATTAGGTGACAAATATCTATATTTGGAGGTAGTGGGTTGGGTGATCTTAAGTTCTTGCATAAAGTGCAATAGGGGACTTGTTTTCTTAAGTGTTTTTTGTGTTCTAACCAGAACTTAACCACAGTGTTGTCACATTATAAAACTTAATTTATAAATAAATAAAACATATATATTTTTTAATCATAAAGTTATTTCTAACAGTTCTGGAAAGCACAGACAGATGATGTCCTGATTATGACTGCTAATAGAGAAAGCACTCCTGCATGATCAAACAACCTATTTGGTCATTTAATTTGGAGGACTTGTTGTCCTTTACACAGCCTGTCAGTTTTAGCTCCCGTCTCTTTAAGGCCCCCCTCCTGATGAGCCTACTCTGTTTTGATTGGTTAGCTTCCAAAAACATCCCCTTGGCAGATTTCTGCCGACTGTAGAGGCTTTGTAAACAAACAGTAGTAGGATTTCACTTCTTTTTTTTTTTTTTTGTTCTTTACTCAAAATAGAAGCTTCTCAAATACATCCGTACATGTTTGAGCCTAAATCTGATTGTGAGTAGACAATGCAAACAACCCATGAAACAACCTTGGCAATATTATTAGCAACAAAAGCTGTTTGTGGGCATGCACGAACAATCATTTTGATGGGGAAGCTGAGGTAACTATGCAAATATAGATAATATAAACACCTTTCAGTGCCAAATGTACATCATGCTTCTTCTGGTAAAAAAAAAAAAAACCCAAACAAACAAAAACAAAAACAGAAACCACAGCGAGTGTGTTTCTCCAGGAAAAATCTTTACCCTCACCTGTCACTGTCTGACTCTGACATGCTTTTGTTTTGTTGTTTGTTTTTACGCCAGTGACCGTCACTGGCAACCTTGGTCACTAGGTTGTATCGGGTCACCTGGCACACGCTGGAGAGTGGCCCCGTTTCAAAAGAAAATAGAAATCTGCAGCTATTGATTGATAAGTGAGGGGACGAGGGGCAGGACTGTTCATAGATCTCTGACCTCTTTTGTTTTCTGGAGGCTTTATTTTTACCTGCTGGTGCAGCTTGAAGTCTGATTGAAAGAGACACAAATTATGACTTGCGTAATGTTTCAGTCTTAAAAATGTACATATTTTGTGAACATGTGAATATAAAGTACAACTAAACGTGGCAGAAGTGCATCTGGTGTCCCTGTGCAATGGAGGGAGGACTGATGCATCATGGGTGAAGAGGGTGACAGACAGTAGTAGTAGTACAGCAAGACAGGCGGGTTGTGGAGGAGAAATGAAGCTCGCTGGAGGAAAAGTGAGACGACACTCACTTCCTGCGCTTCTGCATTCCCAAGCAGATTTTAAATAGAGGGGTAAAAATAGCCCGGGAGTGTATGCACACACACACACACACACACACATATGCACACGAACACACACACACAACCACGTCAGCATATATGATGATGTTCAAGCCTGCAAATACTGACAAGCAGAGATACACATGTGTATGTGAATGTGCAAGAGTGACAAACAATATTCCCACACACCTAAAACACACACACACACACACACACACACACACTGTACATCTGACGTGCACGTTCACACACACCCCCCCCCCACACACACACACATGACACACACGGTGACAGACAGGCAGGAAGGCCAACGAGGCAGCCTGGAAATCTGTGGCTCTGCAAATAATTTGCTGGCCAAGCACTGCTGGCACTCTGCCATTCAATCCCTATGTCTCTCTCTCACTCTCTCTCCTTCTGTAACTCTTGTTTGTCTGCCTCTGTGTTTATCTTTCACTCTCGGATATTTGATCTCTTTATTTATCTGCCCTTTCTGTTTTATCTTGCCCCCTTTCTATTGTTTTTCTGGTGATGGTCCAGACTGAAATATCTCAACAACTATCAGCTGGATTGGCACAATATTTGGTGCAGACATTCATGGTTCCTAGACAATGATTTTGGTGATTTGGTGAACTTTTCCTTTAGCGCATATTGTGGGACATGTTCTCTGTAATGGTAACTTAAACCGTTAGCCATAGGTGAGAAATTGAAGCATAGATTTAAAAAAGGCACTTTAGATGTTTAGACTCTTATCCATAATGTAACACTATCAGGGAGACGTCTGATTGGTCCCAAATTTATTCTACAGCATCACAATGACCCTAAACATACAGCCATACAGCCTGTGTAAACTATCCACTGCGTTATGTTTGAAAGTGTCCTCACTTTACTTCAGTGCCTAAAACTTTTCCTAGTGTACTATACGTGTTAATCCTTTATCATTCTCTTTGTATCCGTGCTGATACATTACTTTCTGTGTTCTTGCTACTCCTCTTCTTTTTCTGACTCACTTTTCATTTTAGCCACTTGTTCAGTATCTCTTTCATCCTCTCCCTGTCTCTCGGTGTTTCGTCCTCTCTCCGTCAACGTGTCTTTCACTTCCTCTGTTGTTTTGTCTCTATTTCTCTTTTTTTGCCTCCTCTCCTTTGCTGGTTATCACTCATTTTGTTTCTCTCTCAATCCAGTTTCATGCAGCTATTGTCTTTCTCTCTCTGTCTCTCTTTTCGTCCAATTTATTTCGTTCTTCCCTCAGGCGTTCTCTCTGCCTCCAGCTTCCAATCTATCAAATCTATATGAATCCTCTCCTCCCATCCTGCCTCTATCACTCCTCTTTTCTGCTTCCCTTGTATTATCTTTCTCTTCTTCCTCCTTCCTCCCTCCTGTCCTCTCCTCTTCGCCAAAAACTCTACTATCTACAAGGCCACAGTTGGACCGCTGAGGCTCTGAACATTTGTGAAATAAGTGTGTGTGTGTGTATGTGTGGAGTCTTATAGAAATTGCTGCCAAGTCTGATGGTGAATCATGAATAAACCCAATGAGAGAGACTCACACACACACAGGGAAATTAAACTGTTACACACACTTCATTTAAATCTCTTTTAAGTGAATATTAAAGGTCAGGGGATGAAACTCAGCCATCAGCAACAAAAAGGGAGACAGAGACGTGTAATTACCTGCAGAAGCAACAGCAGCACTTTTAACATTAGCACAGTTCCATAAAGATGACATTGAAATCGTTGTCATTATCACTTTTCCCAAAATGAAAGAATATACACGGCGTTTCCTTCTGATATTTTACAACAACAAACAATAAAAAAAACAACCTATTGATTTTACAATAAAGTGCAATAAAGTCAGAAGCAGATTTAACACTGGTACAGTGAAAGTAGTGGTATTAGGTTAGCATCAGGTAATAGTAATAGCAAAGACCTCAAATGACGAAAACTTAGTCATTTGTTCAAATGTTTAATATGTTAACATTTACCTGATTTGGACCTTTGATGTCCATTTTTTACATTTACATTCACATTTTGTCCGTTTGGCATTTATCCCAGGTGAATAAGGGGCAGGGCAAAACTGACACGACTCAAAAGAAAGCGTGGTGCTAATTCTCAAGTAGGTGGCCGTGTACGAGAGCAGCGAGAACGATGGCTAGACAGAAGGTGTTTTCTTTTCAATCAGAGTGCTAAAAGGTTAAAGGGTGTCGTGGTGTTCTGAGTTTTCAGGTGTTACATTTACATTTCATTTTGTAATAATTTATAATTAACTGGTGAACATGATGTTGATGTTGTCGCAGTGTATAGCGCGGCCTCGCCATCTCCACTGTGCGCACACTGTCCACGACAATTAATGTGTATAGCTGTGCTCTTCTGCTGCACGTTATTTGCACAATTGCAGAGCTTTTCAAGCTCACGTGCAAGAACAGATATAACAACCGTGCAGCAGGCCTCAAAGAGACGGCACCTTCCTGTCCCAGCATGACAATGCCCTCGTGCACGAGCCAGGTCCATTATGAAATGTTTTTCCCGGTTTGGTGTGGAAGAACTTGATGTGCACTTTTTGAAATGAACTGGAATGCTGACTGCAAGTCAGGGCTTATCATCCAACATCAGTGACTGAGTTCATTAATGCTGAATGGGAACAAATCCCTGCAGCAATGTCCTGAAATCTTGTGGAAAGCCTGAAACCAGAAGAGTGGAGGCTGATTCATTCCTATGCTTTTTGAATGCTCGACAATCCCATATAGTCTAAATGCTCAGGTATCCACATACTTTTAACTGTATCACCCTTCATATAAGAAACATACAACATACTGTACATACAGAGTCTAGCCCTACATATATCTAATTTCAGATATAATGATATTGCAGTAGATGTAACTCAGTGGTTGTAGATTAAAGTTATCCTGTTATTGCTATAACAGACTGTCTGACACTTTGATTTAAATGATAACTTGTGAGCATTTCCTTTTTTTTTTGTAATTATGATCGTTATTATAACAATCATTGTCACTGCTGAGGCACCAATTCACAGGACGCTAATGTTTCATCATCATTACGGCTCATTGATTTGAAATTGATCCGAAGCGTTCAGAAGGCAAGGCAATAGTGAGAGGCAATGAACAAAGGTCAGGAACATATATTAGAGTGAGTAGTAATTAATGACTTGTTTACCTGAAGGACCAAATGAGACTAATATCAACAGTGATAAGAGGAGTGAATAGTTGGCACCGGGAAGCTGCTGTAATATTAAATCATTGATTCATTTTATATCTACTCCTTATGACACTAATCACACCCCCGTATGGTTTCTGATGTCATAACTCTACATCTTAACCGCAGTGACATCACTGACAGACAGGCCATTACTGTAAATCCTCCATCGTCTCACAAAGAAAATTAATTAAAGGAGAGAAAGGGGAGCGGGGGAATGACGGAAGGAAATAGGAACAAGATGGAGAAGAGGGAAAAAGTAGTGTTTATTAATAACCCTTTGCTGCAGTTGATCAAAGACTTGACTGGAGTTCTGACCTGCCCCCTTGTCAGTTTCCACGGCGATAAATTGGCTTGATTCACTCACACACGCAGCAGATTTCTATATATCCCGCAAATCTTTCAGCAGTTAACAGGAGACAGGGAGAGAAAGAGAGGGAGCGCTCTTTAACCTTCATCACTTGTCTGAAGAGACTCTCAACCGGCCCCATTATCACGCCAGCAATCAGTGGCATTTACTGCCTCTGTATGTGTGCGTCATGTGCGTGTATCTACATACAGTACACACTCCATGATCAAATGCCTGTTATGAAACACACAGTGCTGGTTCCCCCTCTGTTTCATTTCGCTTCCTTTCCTTCAGAACGTGGCCTCAGACCAGCAGCTCGCTCTGGGTTATATGGCGCTATGGTCTATATATGGTCTATATATTCAGTCTGCTGCCATCCAAGTCTTCTTTTACTATTCCACGCACACATCCTTCAGGCTACATCATGTTTAAGCTGTACTGAGTAAAATCTTTAAATTCCAATGATTTTACACATCAGTGTCTGTTTACAGATCTTGGGGAGTACTGCTACGTATGTAAAATGTGGCTCCAGAGAGAGCTGTGTAAAGACTTATACATTTCTCTGACCTCTACAGCCCACTCCTCATCTCTGCTGGAGGCTTGTAGCTCCAGGCTACATTAGCTGCCTCTAGCAAGATACATCTGAATATCTTACAGGACTACTGTCAAGTTCCATTGTGGGTATTGTAGGTGACAGATTTTGACAAGGAAGAATAATGAATGGAATAAAAAAAGAAAATATCTCTGGTTCTGCTGCGTCGATTTTGATCCTTTTTTTTTTTTTTTTGACCATCCATGATTCCGACAATGTTATAAATGGTAATGCTGAATTGGCAGAAGCTCTTTTAAAACTTGACTACAAGTCAAATTTGTAACCATGCTGGTGGCCCAGTGAGGCAGCAACAAATGACTGTCCTCAATGCTAATGTTAGCATGCCAATATTAGCATGATGCCTGCAGTAGTGTGAACCTCTAAGCATGTTCAAGTTAGGGAGCTACCATACTGATGCTAGAATGTTAACTTTGCTGCAGTTAAAATGTTAACAACTTATGGATGTTAACATGGTAAGTGTTACATTTATCATTTTTTTCATGTAAGCATGTCAGCCTTTTAAAGATTTTAATTTTAAACATTTTAAACAAATCATACATGATGCCGAAACCCATTCTTAGAGCCTGGATTCAAGATTTCATATTTATAAATTACATTATAGCACATGCATACAAATATAGGTCATAGAGTTGCCCGTAGTGAAGCCAAAACATCATGATTGCCCCCTAGTGGTCGACCGAAGTATAGGTCATAAATGTTAGCAGATGGTGCACGTCAAATTTTTTTATTTTTTTCCAAAGATGGTTTCTGTTGCTTTAGGTAGTTCTGATTTTTCTGACAGTTTTTAATTAGATATTTGGTGATATATAAAAAGAAGGTGTGACATCATGATTGACAGCTGGTTCCTCACGTATGCATAGCGACAGGAAGTAGAGACACATAGTTAATTTTTTATATGTAGTCTCTGCTCTTTGTTGGGACACACTCCTGTATTGAGTCGTAATATATGCTAAACAGTCAGCATGCAGCACTGGAGCTAATAATCACAGAGAGATGGATGTTTCTTTCTTATGTTGTGAACATACCAACATAATTTAATTTAGACAAGTTATGCAAATATACAAAGTCTTAATTGGTGGGACTGTGATGTGCTTGCAGCCATACTTTGTTTAAGACAGACCTACCATAAATAACACAAAGTCACACAAAGCAGTTTAAGATTGGTGAACATTTAAAAATGCAGTGGTGATATGGAGCCACACAAGCGTACGTTACTCTACCAGCATCATGGCAGCATGAGCAGTTTTACCCCCGGCAGAGATGAAAAGCCCCCCTGCAGTGGGTGGATGGAGGTTAGAACAGTCAGCCTCCTGCTAGTCTGTGAATAATGCAACTGTCAAAAAGCTCAAAATTAAACACACTGAATACACATAGGACAGCCCTGGGCTCTACTCTACCATAAAGCACACGCACACACGCACACACACATTTAATCTCATACAGGTCCATTTATACATGGAGATAAATAAATATACTTGCACTCACAAACATATATATTATCTGCTGTGTGGCTGCTAATCTGCTTTTAAATATGTCAATAAACATTTAAATAGTTTTAGTTTGGAAATCACAGTGTATATCTAGTAAATTGTTCACTAAACAGTGGCCTTTAGTATATATGTAGTGTACACAATTTTTAGGTCATTCTTTTTATCTGGCTGCTTTTTAAATTCAGCCTTATTTTTCAGCCTGCACAGCAAGCTCTTGGTTAGTGACAACTGATCCTACACTAATTGGAATATTTATTTATATTTTAGTTATTGGAATTGCTTATGGGAAATAACAATTCAGAGACTGTGGTCCCAAGGAAAAAAAAAAACCTCAAAGAACTTTAATATAAATAAATTGTGACATGTAGCACAACAAGCTGCCTTACACAGAACTACTCTCTGGAGACTGAAAGCGTGATCACTGTTTGACTTTGGAGCCATTTCTAAACAAACTAATGTGCACAAAACTCTTTGTGGTGAGGGAACATGTCACCCAGTGCAGCGCTGTGGCTCACTGACGTGTTTTTATAGTTTTTGGATAACAGTGGAGGTCTATGGCACAGAGGAAAATTGTTGGTTTGGCTCTGCACATGAAATTGGTTGACAATGAGGAAAATATGCAATATCCAGTGTTGATGCACTTTGACTAGCTGAATACAGATGTAGTGCCATGTGATTATAGCAATGCTGTATAGGTGTCTATGCATTATAATGACATGTTTCCTAATGTATTATTTCATTTATTTTGTTAGTCCCCATCTATACAGTAAGTGTAGTATTGTGCAGAAAGTGATGCTGATGTGGTCCTGCAGACCCCAATAAGACACTGTATGTGACATTGAAGTACACAATAAACTGTTGGTTCCCCGAAAACTACTGCATAGATTTCAAGGCCTATACATGTCTGACTGGAGCCTGGAGGCCTACAAAGGGTGAACCTGATATAGTTCATAGGGATTTAGATCAGGCTATACTGGGTCTGTAGAGAGCAGTAAGGTTGAGAAACAAACAGTGAGTGAGCGTTTGTATGGAAGCCCACACAGTAGAAATAATGTCTCCTCTCTGTCTGCGTAGAACTCAGCTGTCAACACCGACCTACTTAGACCGCCACACTGAGAAACCCAGCACAGAGAGAAGAGGATGTGAGATTATGGGAGAGAGAGTGAGAAAAGAAGAGACGGAAAAAAAGGGCAGAAAAAAGGCAAAAAAGGGAGATGCAGAGGCAAGATGAGAGGAGGAGAGGGAGAAGAAACGTCATGCTGTGTCAGTATGAGATTATGTGTGATGGGAGGACAGAAAAAGAAGAAAAAGAAAAGGAGAAGAGGAAAAATGCATCAAACTGTAAAAGCAGAGACGAACAGAAAGAGCAAAAAGTGAAAGTGAGACGGAGAGAAAGTCAGCAAGAGAGGACATGATGTGTGTGTGTGTGTGTGTGTGTGTGTGTTTGCATGACTGAGGTGAACTAGCATTGATCGCTACTGCCAGAGCTGCCAAGCTGCTGATCAGATAAGATCACGCCGAGTGCTGAAGTGTTTAATTGGGAATTGTGTGTGTGTGTGTGTGTGTGTGTGTGATGTGGGTGATGTTATCACTTAACTCAAGGGCTCTGAAAGTTTGATCTCTCATCTCCCCACTGTATGCTCTCTCTCTCTCTCTTTGTCTCTCTCTCTCTCTCTCATTCACGCATCCGTCATTCAGAGAGTTGCAAAAAATCCAGATTTGTAGTTCAACTGTGTAACGATTTCAAGGAGAAAACAAGGACGAGGAAGAAGAGGAGGATCAGGAGGATGAAGAAACACAAGCTGAAGGGAGGTGAGGGAGATATACAGGTTATGGGGAAAAGTAATCGAAAGAGGTTAATGAGGAGGAAAGAATGTGGAGAGGAGGAGAAGAAGAAAGTAAAACGTAGAGGGGAGCAGGGGAGGAAAAGAAGAGGAAAATAAAAGAGAAAGATTGGATAAAAAACAGGAAGAATGATGAAATTTGACAAAAACAGAAGACAGAAAGATTTGAGGAAAATAATGAGTAATAGAGTTTGGAGAAAGGAGAGGAAGAAAAAAGAAAACGGAAAAGAAAAAAAGAGAAATAACAGAATCAAGAGAAGTGGTGGAAACATGTATTAACAAAAGAGAAAAGAAAATTAAAAATGGATTGAAGAAAGGAAAGAGAAAAAGAAAGAGATTGCAAGGAAAATTATATTAAAAAGGAAAAAGAGATGACGTCAGAGGAAAGGAGGAAGAGGGAGGAGAGAATCATGAAGAGGCTGTAAAAACAGTAAAGAAAAAGGTGAGGAGGTGATAAAGAGAGGTGAAGATGAGCAGAAGGGAGAGGAGGAGAGGGGAAAGGGAGGCAAAGAGATTTATTGCGAGAAGAAAGGGTAATGAAGGAAGAGAAGAAAAAGGTAATGGAGGGAGAGAGAAAAGAGGAATGGCGGAGGAGATGATCAGTGAGCTGCTGCCTGCGCTGATCAATCACTGTTTATGGAACAATCAGCGAGCGAGCGAGCGAGCGACCGAGAGAGAGAGAGAGAGAGAGAGAGAGAGAGAGAGAGAGAGAGAGAGAGAGAGAGAGAGAGAGAGAGAGAGCAGGATGGACAGATGGAGCAGGAACGATATTTATTACAGAGAGAGAAATAAATGATAATGGAGCTGTGAAAGAAAGATGGATGCTGTGAGTCAGATACTTTCTGTCGTTCCCGTTTTCTGTTTTGCCTCTTTGTATACATCTCCTTTCATTCATCGTCCTTTTTTTCTTCTCCCTCGTTTCTTTCCTGCTTTCTTTTATCCAGATCCCAGATTCAGACCTCTAAATAGGATTCAAAATGGTCTGATCTTGCACTCTTTGGCAGCTGCTTGTGAGCCAATCAAAGTGCGGTAGGTTTAATCCTTTGTAGGGTAAAGTACTGGAGATGTCGTCTTTAATGGCTGGTTCCTATGATGCATCTGCCTGGTTATACATCCAAGATAAGCCTAATGACATCATCACGGATGACTCTAAAAAGCTCCATGGAGGACTTTGTAAAACAGTCTTTCCTAACAGGCCGTACTGATCATCATGTGTAGAATCTGTGGAACGCTCCTTTAACTGCTCCTATGAAACCAACCCCAGCTTTTCTGTCCGCCGGAAATGACATTGACTGACAAAATAAACATTGAAAACTGGATATCATGAGCATCATTAGCAGAAATCACTGCTACCGTTTTTGTCTTTTTTTTTCTATTTACTTTCTCCTCCTTCTTTCTTCTTTTCTGTCATTCTTTCTTTCTTTTACAACTTTCTTTCTTTCCTTTTGACCATCTTTTCTTCAGGTACAGTGAGGTAATCCTGAGATGCAGCCTTGGTGGAGCGGGGCACTGTCCCTCCCTCTTCTCCTCGCTGCGTCTCCACAGATTTTGAAGGTCGTTATTTTCAGAACATTCAATCACAGTAGGAAGCTGAGTTTCAGTTTCGGCCTCCTGCAGATGAGGGTCAGCCTATAAAAATTCAACAGTCATAACCGTTACTGCCGTTCAACACGCCCAGCCTCTGCAGCTCACTGAGCCAAGCAAGGCGTTTACTGGAGATGAAGGTTCGACTCCTGCTCGCGGCTGCGGCGTTTTTTCTTTTTTAAATCACATTTATCTAAAAGCCGAGTGTACAAAGTGCGCCACATGAAAGGAGCAGGAATGGAACGAAAAGAAATTAAATGAATCCTGCACGGGTACAAAAGAATAAAAAAAAAAAAAAAATGAAGAATGGGGAAATAAGAAAGCATGAAAGGCAAATTACTTTAAATAAAAAAGCTGATTTTTAAAAGTAAGATTTTAACCATGATACTAATTTGTCTTTCACAATCGATGCCTTAACGCTGAACATGTTTTTTGCGTGCGATGATTCCTTCAAATATATATGTAAAAAAAAAAAAAAAAAAAACTTTGATGGAAGAATTTTTCCTGAAAGTACAGCATCTAAACCTGCCTGTGTGTGTTTGTTTTATTTAACGCTGCTAGTATTCAGAGGTTTCTGACAGAGAGAAATGCTTCAGAGACCTAAAGCATCGACAGAAAATGTCAGATTTTGGTGTCAGTCTCTCAGAATAAAAAAAAAAGTATGTTTCAAGTTTTGCATCTTCTTGGGAGATTTTGTAGGACAAAGTTAGAACCACACTGGCTATTTCTGTATTTGTGTTTTTGCCTGTGCTCTTCTAACTGGTCTGAAGCAGGCACAGCTGTGTGAGTAAAGGTTATGTCAGGTATTTCCATGCACCAATCTAGCCTGATAATCACTTTATATACAGAGTTAAGAGTTGCTACTTTTTTTTTACCAACAACAACCTGTACACCTGCATCAATCTCATTAAACACATTTATAGCATTTCTGTTGTTATTTTTCATGAATGTTGCTAAGTTGCTAGCAGGCTGGTTGATCTCCTCTCTAGTTGGGAGAAACATCAGGCGTCATCAGTGAGAATCTGATTTATTTCAATATACTTCATGTTTTCCCGGAGCAGCATCTGGTGGAACCGCAGCCGCAGCCGCAGCCGCAGCCACAGACATTGACCTATGGTGGTTGCTGCATTGTGAACGCCCCTTTATTAAGGTTCTTTTCATTAATCTGATTATGCTAAACAATTAGTAGATTTTTTTGAATGTGATGTAACTGCAGGTTTTGTTTTGCTGCTAAACAGAAGCTGTTCAGACAGAAGAAATAGAAATGGTGGGTAGTTTACCATCGCACTGTCATCTGTGTGTGTGTGTTTGTCTGCGTGTGTGGTGTCTAGGACTCACTGTCCAATATAGCTTTTCCCAACACATCGCTACCATGGTTACGCACAACATATGAGGTGCCACAGAAACAAACAGAAAGACGTTGGAGCACACTCACTTCTGATCACCTGGCTGTTTCTCTTTCCCTCCCCCTCTCTCTCCACAAACAGAGACACACACACACACACACACACACACACACACACACACACTCTTTAAAACACATTTACTTGTCAAAAGCATAAAGATGTAAAGACTGACACAGACAATATACAGCTTTATATATATATATAAGCACCCATCGCCTGCTGTCTGATACACACACATTCACACATTAGCTATAAATATCCATGTGCCACTCAAAGTGAATCAGTTGTCTATCCCCAAGCTGCTGTCCCACATAGCCACTCAACTGAGCTGTGTGTCAGTTTGTGTGAGTGTGTGTGTTAGGAATGACTGTGTGTGTGTGTGTGTGAGTGAGAGAGAGAGAGAGAGAGAGAGCCAGAGACAGGAAAAGTGTTATTTTAAGCCGTGTTTTTGAACGACAGAGGGAGGGGTAGAAATCCAGGGAGAAGAAGAAAGAGAGAGAGTGTGTGTTGTGCGTGTATTAGAAGAAGTCTGTGTGATTGTTTTGTGTTTGCAGTGTGTATTTGCATGCACACACGTGTGTGTGTGTGTGCGTCAGAAAAAACATTTCGTCCCCTGTGAGTGATGCAGGCAGGCCTTGGGCCAATCAGTAACGAGTAAACAAACGCAGCGCCACCCTCAGGCCAATCACAGCAGCTTTAGGAAAGTCAGACGGAACAAGGCTGAAGATATTCAGAAGTTTCAGATAAACTGCTCAACATAATGTCTACTAAACCACTGATTGTGGCGCCTCCTGAGGCCATAACTGAGAAGAAAACAAAATAAATAAAACAACAGAAACAATGTTTCTCTTCCTGAAAACAGCTTCGTTATAAGGAAATCTGATCTGTCCTGTTTAGTTAACTGCCTAGACGATGTCAATTTCCTTCCATGACATTCAGACACAACATTTCCCCCCTTTGGTCCAGAGAATCTACATGCATAAGATACTGAAACTGTCGTACAGCACATATATGTATTTTAGAATCAGTCTTTCAACTCAAGCCCATTGACTCCTACTGAGGGACTAACTGTTTCCTAGACAGCACACAAAGCAGATTTTAGTGGTGGAACGGTTGCATATAACACACCTTATATTGCAAATATATTGTTTTAAAAAAATGTTGCTTGGTGTTGTCGTTTTTAGCAAACATAAATAAACAGCAGCGGAAAGGAAATTTTCTCGGGGACTATTTTCAGTGGCACATTAATCCACGTTTGGCGTCCTAGTGATTATTTTGGATGGCGTGTGTAGGACGGAGTCAAAACAAACTACAACGTGCTCGTGTTCATTTTAATGAAGGAACATTTCACCCAGTGCAACAGTGTGTGTCTCATTGATGTGTTTTTTGTTAGTGAGTTTTTTTTTTTTAGACAACATTGGGGCTTTATGGTATTTTCATACGATTTGTTGACAATAAAACACATATTGAATATTGCCAACCTTGTCCTTCAACAGATCACTCAAAAATCCTGCCGAGAGATGTTTAACTAAAACAAAGTAAGAGATCTTCATCTTCCATTTTTAGCATCTGTTTGCTTTTGGATCTTTTTTTTATTGATTGCTTTTAAGTCACTTCATTGCCTTGCTCCAGATCGTATTTCAGGGTTGCTCTCTGCTTTACCAACGTCTGTTCTCCTAAAGGTCTGAAGACGGGAATCTGATGACTGTTCCTGTGACTGCATTTAATTCTACATTATTATTATTTTTTTTTTAACATTTCAATTACATTTCTTATCAACATAATGAGGAGACATTTTTAATGAATGTATCTGCAGAGTCGCAAAATGCTTATAGTATAACATTCACTGACAACACTCGTAGCGGCTACAAGTATTATTGTGTCACTATTTTAGCATTGACACCAGATTCTGTAAGCTCATGTCTATGTGTGGTGCCTTTAGGTGCTGGTAGGAAACTCCAAAAACGTCCCCGCTACTGAACAGTGTTATTCACTGCAGTAAACTTTTAAAACATGTTCCTTTTAAAAAAACAAAACAAAACAAAATTATACACATTTAATTTTCCTTTTCCAAAATGACATTCTCACAGACTGTGAATGTACTGCAGCACAACAACAGGTGTCAGCTACAAAAACACCAGCCTGAAGCCTGAAGCACACTTTTCTTATGATGAGATGAAACTACTTGAAATAAAAAAAAAAAAAAAATGGTTTGAGTCTTGAGTCAGGCTATAAAAGAGATACAAGAGTGAAGAAGACGAAACAGTCAATTCAACGTTGTGAAGCTAAGAGCTCAGCAGCACCGGAGGGAGACCGTTTGAAAGCAGATGCATGGTGTGTTGAATATGTAAGGATAGTAGTCACATTTCATATCTCAAAACACACTTTTCTTCTTCTTCTTCTTTTTTTTTTTTTTTTAGCTCATTTTCATTCTACTCATTAATGTAAAAATTCAACTGTCATCTGTTTAGTGGAGATTCAATACCATAAATACTGAACAGCACTCAAATCAGGACTGATTGGCTGCAAGGTGAAGTTATAATATTGGCATGGCAGCAGAAATCAATTAACTGATGTTCATAATTCAATAAACTCAAGGCTTAATTATTTGCAAAATCTTACTTAAGCCATTCGTTTTGTGGATAATTTCTTTTCGAGTGTTTTCTCTCAGTATTCTGGCTCTCTCTTCCCACAGGGAAAACAACAACATTGTTGTATTAAATATATCAAAGTAGAAATACACAACTTTTTTTTTTCCTTGAACATATCATTATGAAATGTTAATTGCACAGTGTAATGGCTATAGAATAAAGACACCGTCTATCTGCCGCTGGGTGCGATCTCCCAGGAAAATCAAGGCTTGATTTACAGCACAAAGAAAGTACCTCAACCGTTGTGCAATTAACCCCAAATATAAGATAATACTTTACTCTGGAAATTGGGGTATGTTTGAAAAAGTGGGGGTTATGTATTCACAACCAGTGTAAAACTGACTTTGACGTGGAGAGTTGCATTATGGGCTCCCTGCAGGAGTTCCTGAAGGAGGAAATAAATTCATGACAAGTGCAAAACATCTTCAGACGTCTCTAAAGCAGAAACCCCTGTCACACATGACAAGGAGCACAAAAAGACAAATAGACAGTCGTATAAATGATGAACTGCTGGAGAAAATCATTTTTTACTGCTTTCAAGAAGCTGGAAGGAAAGTACGTGAGTATGTAAGTTATACTATAATGTATATTCAAAAGGTATTTTTCTCAAAACCAGATACTGAAAAAGGAGGGGGTCACCTTATAGTAAGGCCAATATTGTATGAATCATATGATCTATGAACACAAAATGTGTTATCATCTTCTCTGTTTCATTTTGTAAGAACATAAACATGCAGCAGGTTCTTTGCGACAGCGGCTCAAACATTAAATGTTTTCTTATCAGTCTTTTAACATATCATGACCATGTGTGAAATATTTTTTTCACACGTATGTCATGTGTGTTTTGTGGATCCATAAATAAATCAAATCCTGGACCTGAAGTTTCACACCCGTCCTTTACTGAATGCGTGTATTACAATAAGTTATTGTTTTACAGCAGGTGTCGCTTCTTTCACTTTCTTTTCAATTTCACTTTGGAAGCAAACTCGTGAAATGTTCAGCCAGGATTAGTGGAGGTGTTCGCATGGCTTCGTGGAGTGATTTGGTTCTTTAAAAAAAAACAAAAACCAAAAACCAAACAGTGAAGAAGAAGAAGAATAACGCAATAAGCTGAGAAACTGCATATTTGTGAAACATCTTTGGACCCTCCTCCCACACATGTACACACACACACTATAATCAGTACCAGCAGTAAACACTGTCCAGCGATATAAGATGTCATTAAACCATTAACAGCCTGCTGATTATCTTCGCTCATCTCCTCTGCGCGTCGCTGTGTTGTTCTGCTTCAGTCTGAATGTTTCTTCACATTTGTGCCGCTGTGTGAAAATTGTGTGTCAGCTGTGTGTTTTTCCAGCCAACTGCATGTTGAACATTCCCGCATATTCTGCCTCACTAGCAACGGTTGCAGTAATAGATCAATCAATCAATCAACCGTCGGGTATGAAGTGCTCTCCTTTCGCCTCTCACCTCCTGTGACATCCATCAAACATCACGCCACTGTGTGCAAACACGATGTCTCAGACCAAGCTGCCATTTTTTTTTTTATCCATTAATAATTTGCCTCATCTTCATTGTTTTTCTGAGACATAATACCTTATGTTCCAGATTCAGACTCTTAAACTGTCAACACAAGAAGACCAGACAGCCCACATGTAACATTTTTTCAACTAGCATGCAGTGACATTTAAGTCTCGACATTAGAGAGAAAAGAGAAGTTGATGAGCAGAAGACGACAACAAACCGGATGACAGGTGAATCATAATTAAAGTTGTGTTGCTGGGCAACCCCCACAGCCAGTGGCGATTCTAGGGTCCAGTGGGGCCCCAAGCAGAAATTCATTGGGCGGGCCCCCCACCGCCCGACCCCCCCACACAACAGAATTTCACTCTGGGCCTTTGTAATTTTAATAAATAACCAACAAATTGTAGCAAGTATAGTTTTGTTTTATTTCACAAGTTATAAATATTACTTACACAGCATTCTATGTGTAATCTTGTATTACCTTAATAGGCTTTTTTAAAATCAAAACTACTATTGTATTGTAGGCTACTTCATTATATAGTAATAGCTTTTGACGTTAAGAAAACAACATTAATAAAGTCTGGTCATGCTAGCGTGAGTGAAACTAGACTAGTCTAGCACCATTTGCACAACATCATTCATTATCAACGGTAGGGAAAAAATACTATTGATCTCTGTTCATTATTATATTGCTACTGACTTACCACCATCTTGCTTTCTTCTTTCCCTCTTCTTCTTTTTTCTTCTTTCTTTTTTCATTCCCGGATGGATAGCTTCTCTTCATAATTTAGCTCTCCATAATTTTCTCTCCATAGTAGAGAGCGCAAGAGCCGATTTGTGCAAACATGTGGTTGCGCGCGCAGCAAGGGATTCCTCTGCAAGCGCGGATTGCTTGAAGACTTTTGTCACTCAAAAATGTGGTCACGCAATTGGCTGCTTAGCATTTTGTTCCTCCCAACAGCTTGTTGTAAACGGGAAACCCACGAGAGTCAGACTCAGCGAATGACTTTTCAAAACGCAAATTTCGTTTCTTCACTCTCGACTATGTGCAAATTTCGACTCTCTGTCGCCAGCTAGTGGGGGCCCCAAGCAGCTGATTGGCTTGCCTGGTGAGAAAAATCGCCTCTGCCCACAGCCCAGGGAAAACACAGACTGTGTACTGCACTAAACATAAAAAAACCCACCTCTGCCTAAAATGCTTTGCCTTGCTAATTCATGCTGCAATTTCCACGGAAAAAGGCTGAAACTGAATGAAAATGCTAAATCGGGATAAGATGGTGAATGGTGAGATGAGGACAACATGGGCGATAAATTGTGCAGAGAAGCGGAGGGGAGAGAACCTAAAAGTAAGATGTGGCTTTGACCTCAAAACTGGAGGCTCAGTGGATTATATAGTAATATTATCTCA
Source organism: Pampus argenteus (assembly GCA_036937835.1). Lineage (NCBI taxonomy): Eukaryota > Metazoa > Chordata > Actinopteri > Scombriformes > Stromateidae > Pampus > Pampus argenteus. The sequence goes on along the minus strand of CM072864.1, from coordinate 7,431,620 downwards.
CTTCTCTACTATTTGCATGCTGTTTTCATTCTGCTGCTCACACATGTGAAATCAGTATTCCAGCTTCCAGACGATAAAAAAATAAATCAAAACATGTTCAAAACAAGTGAGAATGACGGGTAGAAACTTGATGAAAAGACTAAAGAGTAAAATCAATAAACAACACAGACGGGATCCAACTTGATGTGATCATTCGTCACGACAACATTGTTACAACAATCGGTCCGACAAGCTTTACTCCTGCGAGTATTTGCTTGAAATGGTGCATTAGACGTTTTTTCTTTTCAAATAAGCAGATGTTTGATGAATGCAAACCAAAACTAGGTGCTGGCAACGGCTTATATTTACATTTACGCATTTGACGCTTTGGTCCAAAATGACACATGATACAAATGAGGTATAATCCAGGCTACAGTCAATCATATACACGCTCTAATGATTTTTCTTATATATACAACATTTTGACCACACTTGGTCTTTCTCAAGTTCAATACAAGTATTATAAACAGCCTTATAGATACAGATCTCACATCTGCTATGATTATGGATAATCACGACTGTATCTGATGCCATTAATTATTAAACTTGCCTTGAGATATTTAGCTTAGTGTGCTGTCATCTTCTCATCAACGTTTGACAATTTTCTGACCTATTATTGAAAACTGCGCTGAAACACAACTTATATTACAGATGGAGGCAGAAAAAAAAGCAGACTGAACTCGATGATGCACGCTTTTGTTTAAAGGATGATTCCAGTTTATTACAACCTGGGTATTTGGCCATTATTGTTCATTGTATATCAGTAATAATAACTTTGTATTAAGTGGCAAACTACACACTATCTTCTCAGATCTCAACTTTTATTCTGGGGAGTAAAATGTTGATAGAAGCAATGACCAAAACCACAGTAATAAGCTGTAGGAAAAACAGAAATATTCTTTCACAGGTATGATCACAAATATCTCAGAAAAGAACAACAGTTGGAATCAGCCAGCATTTCACTTTCCGATTAAAGTTTCCATGCTGCAGCTTCTTCACAGCCACGAGGCCGTCTGTGCTACAGCTGAAATCTGGCCAGATCACAGCTGGAGGTAAACGCTGTCTCCCCGAAAAAGTACAGAATTAGATTTTTACACAGAGAGATAAAAGGATGGATAGATGCAGGATGGAAGGGAGGGAGGGAGGGAGGGAGGGAAGATGGGAAATGGGGCATGTGTCTGAAGGATGGAGTGGAGCGCTGAGTGAGGAGGTGGAGGCGGAGGAGGAGGAGGAGGAGGGGGAGGAGGGTCTAATTTGAGAGGCGAAATGAACGGGAAAGGATCGTGTAGAGAAACAGGTGAAGAAAACACAATGAGAAGATGACTCGGTGGGAAGAAAGACAGACAACAGACAACAGATGCAGAGGAATGCGAGAGAAGGAGTGATAACGAACTGTATGCATGAAGACCGCCTGCATTTTCCTCACTCTTTTCTTCTCCATCCACCCACGTGCTCATAGAAAAATACCCCCAAAACTCACACGTCCTAACTTGATCACTCACATGCACAAAGACACACACACACACACACACACACACACACACACACACACACACGGGTGAGTGAGAGACCCGAAAAGAGTCCTTATCACTGCAGCAGCTGCCAGTCCATTCATATCATTATAATAACTCTGAATGACGCTAACGAGGAATACACATCATGAATAGACCAGGATGTGTGTGTGTGTGTGTGTGTGTGTGAATAAACACAAGTTATCAGAGAAAGAGAGAACGAGAGGACTCTTAAAGAAAGGATGAACATAAGAGAGAGAGAGAGAGCGAGAGAAAGACAGAGAGAGGTTGAAATTAACTTTACAGGGAACCCATTTTACATCTGAAAAAAAAAATCACTTATTGATTCAAAACCTCAAAATTATTCATTCACCTGTTATGTAAGAGACCAATTTAAAGCTCTGAATGCAAAGATGGATGATGAAAAAAGAACACTAAGTCAACATGAACTGCAGTGAGTCTGCTTTTCCTTGCTGCTTCATAATTACCATGAAAAAAGATTCATTAACCAAATCCTTCCCTTGGCTGACGTTCTTGCCTCCAGCGTTACATGTTCAGTACAAAAAACTTTCATGAAATATCATCAACCACTCAATGTCGCCCAACTCTGACATGTGCATACCAAAGCTTGATATATCTTTTCAGTATCAATTTTCAGTCTCTGGAGAGTAGTTCTGTTTACAGAGCTTTGTATAAAATATCACAACCTCTCGACTTTGTGTTAGCTTTTACACTGTAAGTAACTATAACTATGTTCCTACACATGTGCAGTGGCGTCTGCTTTACACAGAACTACTCCCTGGAGAGTGAAAATGTGCTCACTTTAAATCCCAAACCATCTTTCCCTGCCTCTAACCAAGTGTTTTTTTGTGCCTAAACCTAATCAGACTTTGACGGATGATGAAAAAAAAAAAAAAAATCATTTTCATGTACATGAATCTATAGAATCAATTCTGTGACTGTTTCACAAACTGCCGTGAGGTTGTGTTTGTCTTTAAAAGGTGTGTTGTTTTGCTCTCAGTGTTCATGCAAAGTTTGACTTCCAGCTGGCTGCTGATAACATCCCACAGAACACAGGGGAGGGAGACTGACACCATTAACAACAAGATGATGCAAACAGCGAGAAAGAACACAACGGAAAAGATGATAAAATGAAGCTGAGGTTTTAAAAATATCAAAAAACCGGCGGAGGATATTAACGTTGATGGATTGAGCGGGAAAGAACTTTGTGGTAAATACATAAGTGAAAATGGCTTTCATAGGCTTAAATAAGACGGTATTCACAGTCCACCTACATCAATTCATCAAACATTCCTGTGTGAGTGTACATGTGTGTGTACATGTTTTTGTGTGTGTGTATTAAGAAGTTTTCTGGCTGTGTTCCCGGGAAACAAACTGTGGCCAAATGACAGTAATTAAAAAGAAAAACTTGTTAAGAGCGAGACACGCCCATCCCATTTTCAGCCTCTGTTCTTTCTCTCTCACTTTGCAATCCTTCATCTGTCATATACACTTGTATGGATCAACATGTCTCTTGCATACACACACACACACACAGTTCATTGATTTTCATTGTTTCATCCATCCATCGTTCTGACAGTCACTCCTCCCCTCCTATGACTGAACTCCTGATGTGCGTGAGTGTGTATGTGTGTGTATGTGTGTATACATTTGTATATCTGAGGCATACTGTTTGTGCAGATGTTTTTATCTCAGTGAAGTGGGTTGAAATTCTTTGTGATGACTGACAGTTTGATGGGCGGGTTGGTGTGTGAGGAGCTGCATCTCTTCACTAAAGCCACAGTTCAGCGTCTGAATAAATGTGTTTATTACTGTGGTGAAATGGAATAGGAGTGAAAATCTACTCCGGGCGTCACCCTCTACTGCAGAGGTGATAAATCTCATACATCGTTATTGTAAAGAAAATATTGATTAGAGCCACTTTAAGTATAAATCACCTTCACTGTTTTATTTTACAAATCACGCCATCAATTTTAGATTCATTTTGTTAATTGGTTTCAGTTCATTTCCGCTTTGCAGAGACCTGAAACTTGCTGCAGATAACTCATTTATTACAGTCAGCATTTGTTCGATTTGTTCGATTTTAGGTTAAAAAAAGCTGACTTGAAATTGATTTAATGTACTTTTGATTAGGCATTTGTAATTTAATATTTACGTATGTGTAATGAACATTAATTTCCAACTTTGAACAGCTTGTCAGAAAATACATGAAAAAAGTAATTTTAATGAATTCCTCCGGTCAAAGTGTAAGGGTCGGGGATACTTAACAGAGGTTGAAATATTTATGCTCGTATGTATTTATGCATTTGATGAAGACCTTTGTGCATAACACAGCAGAATGCAATGCCACCTTTACTTAAAGGTCGTCCATAAATGTGGTATTATTTGTTGTTGATGTTTGGTTGTTATTACTTTGGAGTATGAATCACTGTATTTAATTGTGGGTGGTAGCAAACTCTAACAACCTTCATATCCAAAATAATAATATCCATAAATAATAGGTGAATGGAGCTTGTAGTTGTTTAGTGATGAAGAAAGTTATTACCGGTAGTTAAAAAAAAAAAAAGAAAAATTTAAACTGAACTTGATTAGCTGGGGGAAAAAAAAAACTGATGAGGAGCCAAACATAACAGGGTCTGATAATTATTTTGGTGTTTAATTAAAGTGAGATGTTTCTGGTCGCTTAGCGGCTCGCTTTCTTTACTTCATTTTGCAGATATTCCGTTTTTGTTTACGGTGGCCATTTAGGTCGTCGACAGGGAGCGAAAGTAACTTATAACGTGCGTGATTGCAGATGGATGGAAGGAAAGTGTGTCAGCGTGTGCACATATGAAGTCATGCGTTGCACATTTATTCTTTGCAGCACCCCTCAGCAACAATATGTTCCCTGCACCCATGTACACAGCACATAGTACTTGCAATCCAACACTATAGATGTAGATGGACCATCATTTATTCCTTAGGATGAACTGTATGTGTGTGTGTGTGTGTGTGTGTGTGTGTGTCTTGCAGGGTCAAATACTGACATTTTCAGTAAGGATATGACTCCTGGCAACAGATACTCTACTGTCAGCAGTATCATACACAGAGTGACACACACAATGCGCGCACACACATGTACATGCACACGCACACACTATTCATTAATGACGCATGCCCATATATACAGTATACGGACACACAGTAGTACATAAACTCACACACTCCCTCTATCATTCTACCATTGACCATATATTTTATTCACCTCTCTATCCATTTTAAATTCTTCCTTCCTCTCTACTTTTTCATCTCTCGCTCACACACACCCTCTTTCATACACTCTCAGCTTTCGTCTTCTTTATAGTCTATCTTCCCGCTCTATTTTTCTGTGCTCACTTCTCTCGTTCTCACTCATCTATCTCTTCACGTCCTCCTTTTTTACGGCGTTCTGTGAATCACGTATACTCGTTTCCCGTCTTGCTCCTCGCTGTCTTTTTATTCATCTTCCTGTTTGATCTCCTGCTTTGTATTCTGGATGCATCTCCCTCTCAATCTCTCTTTTTTTTCCCCTCTCCTCCCATCCTCTACAGGATATTCTTTCCATCTAATTCAGTCTCTCTTTTTTCTCTGGCTTTCGTAACCTCTCTTTTTTAAACTATTATTTTATTCTTCATCTTCATCATGTCACCCTCCCTCTCTTCTTCTTCTTCTGATGAGTGAGCAGATGGCTGGGTTTGATGAGGGACATGTAAATGTCAGGTCGTGTTTCTGCAGGGTAAGATGGGCTTCAGAGCGAACATGACAATAGCGGCTTTAATAATGCCTCAGGTCAGAATCAAAGAAGTTTCTCTGGACTCCTCTTCGGGCTTCTACCCAAAGGGAAGGGAAAAGTCATTCTGCTCACATCACATCATCATATAAGCTTTTTTTGACCAAAATCCAAGGAACTAAAGAGCTGCAGGAACTAAAACAGTCCCTTATGGAGCGAGGTGGAAAGTGATGGATCATAAAGAGAGTCTGACTCTAATGCAGCAGAATAGAGTTCATATCTCTTCTGCGGCTTGCTTTTGGGCCATGCTAACATCATCACTTGAGGGATGGCACGGTTCAGTTGGTCGGTTAATCTACCCTCAACATCTATTGGATGGACTAGGACAAAGTTTCAGACGTTCATGTTTACCGGACGGTATATTCAACAGACTTTGGTGATCCTCTGACACTGAAAACTATTGGATGGGTTGTTGTAAAAACATTCATGGTCCCTTGAGGATAAATTGTAATAACTTAGATCTCCTGACTATCTAAAATGTAATTTTGTCTAACAGAGGGCAAACCACATCACATCTGTCTTTGTCAAATTGATCACTAATGATGATTATTGTTTAACTGATTGTTTTTCCTTTTTCTTTGTTTCTCATGCAGATTACCATATAATTAACATTATAGTATATTTATAACATGAATATAAAGTAATGAAACAGACAGCTTCAGGGAAGAGGCTGGTTGGGTGGATGATTAAACAGTTAGATGGGAAAAAAGTCCAAAAAGTGGCCTGTAACCACGGCGACAAAGGTAAATTGAACATGGTCCAGGGCTTAAATATCACTATTCTCGGGGACAGGTTTTCAACACATCACTTTTTTCTTTTTGCTTTACTGTTACACAATTGTGATGGTTGAATGGATGTTGGATGGAAACTTATAGAGGTGGAAAAGAACACAATGCAGGATATTTGTCTTCTAAATAGTAACAATCTGCTGAGTGACAAGCTTATTTTTCAGTTTCAGTACGGAACCAGAGCAAAACGATTAGAAAAACAGTCACGCTTTGTTTCGTACATTTACAAGTGTCCCTCTAAAACTAAAACACACAAATTGTCGGTTTTATATTTCTGTTTGTGTATGGACAAAAAAAAAACGAAGATACAAGTTAATTAGCGAATGTCTCAGCTGTTGGGTATTTTAATTTTTGTCATTTAGTTTCTGAGTACAGAGATGGTGTTTTGGTGTCACTGTTGGTTTATGGTGTTTCAAAAGTTTTAGTTTTATTAGCTCTATTTTCTGCGGCACATGGTCACAGTGCTGTTTTCATATTTATCATCATGACTTTCACTGGAACTTTATACTGTAAGTTTGAACCAACGAACGAAAAGGAGAGTTATCATAAAAGCAAACTCTGAAAAATCAGAATTAGAGACCGACATTTATCTTCAGTCAGAGCTGCACCAATTTGGTTTAACTGTGAACCTGGAACGGTTTACGTTTGTAAAAGGACCAAAGCTTTAAATCTGGTTTTGAAGTCAACAGAATGACACTGAAACGCATCTTTAAATCACAGTTTAAAATCAGCCTCAACACTCAACAACTCTTGATTACTGATCTACGTTAATGTTACTACTTCAAGATTTGAGGTGGTTTAAACTGTTGTGTTTGAGATTAAATAAAAATGTGGTAAAAAAAAATAGATTCAATACTGTGATAAAAAAAAGCAATAAAGCACAACAAAATTAAGTTTTATGATAATAAAAAAATTATGATGCACATAAAGGAAGCGGAGAGACTTGATCCTCTCTGTAGAGCTTTATAGCCAGTAATGTTAATGAGCAGAATTAATGTCACCACTGTGTGTGTATAACCACTTGAGCATTGACGGTTTTGGTTTCTTGTCATTGTATCTTAAAGGCCACAGAAGTTTCTATCTAAACTGGAAATAAAACTCACAACCTTGTAGTAGTAGTAGTAGTGTCGGTACCTTTATCCATTCACTGACTGATACAGAATCAGTTTGTGGCCTCAGGAGGACAGCAATTACAGAGGAGAGAGGGAGGATACAAAGAGACAAATGGAAAGAGAGAGAGAGAGAGAAAGAGAGAGAGAGAGAGAGAGCTTTAAGCTTTAAGGATGTTTTCATGATGATCGTCCAAAAAACTCACAGAAGGTGAGACATGAGATAAGACATCAGCTTTTGATGTTTTATAACTGAGTGATATAGATGCTTCAGGAATTACTTCCTGTGTGTGTGTGTTGTGCAGTTGGGTAAGCGCTGTGTGTGTAAAAAAAGAAGAAAATAACAGTGATATGTGTGTGTGTGTGTGTGTGTGTGTGTGTGTGTGTGTGTGTGTGTGTCAAAGATGTAAAAGTACTTGAACAGCAAACAGCCCAGGGTGGAGAAAGGGAAGAGAGCACTCCACTGGGAAAATTGTGATGTCGCTAACAGCAACCATCCCTCTGTGTATATCTGTGTGTGAGCGTGTAGAGGAGTTTCTCATGACTGATATTAACAGTAGCGCCCCCCATCAGTCTGATTTAATTACAAAAGTAATATTTGATGGATGCACAATCCTTAGATCCATACCGTTAGTGGCGTAAAAACTGTTAAGTTTATCCTGAGGGCAGCAGAGGAAAGACCATGTTGTTACCTCAAAGTGTAATACACCACAAACCCTCCATATTTGACAATGTCAAAAGACATCATCCATCATTTGTCTGTACCTGCCAAAACTGTTAAAAAATGTTGAAAAGTACATAGATGCAGTACCTTTTATGACAACACTATAAACACTATATTTGTCTTATTGTCAACACATCTCATGTACAGAGCCAAACCAACAAAGAACTGATATATGAGCCTGATATATGTTACTCATCTGGTCTGTAGACCTCTAATGTCCTAAAACCTCTTTTGTATTCTTCATCACGTTTTTCTGGGGAGAACACACTCGTAATACAAGATAACAATGCTGCAATGTTTTTTTTTCCCCCCGTCTAATATCACAGGTAATGATAAAGATAACTGACAATATTTGCTCTGATCTCATGTCCACGCAGCTGCACAGCCCAAAGTTCAACATCACTATAATTGTTTTTCTATGAGGCAATTACCCAGCGTTAACTCATTCTTCATCCCAGTGCTGCTCTGAGGTTTTGAACCTGTGACCTTGACTTTTGGGCTACTGTTGCCCTCAGTTTCAGGCTGCAGGCTGCATGCTGCTCTGTTATCTCAGCTCTGAATAAACAGAGGAAAAAGAAGAAATGGGAACATTGTGACCCGCAGCGCAGAATAAACCAAATCTTATTGGCTCGTACTCTACACTCTGCGGGCACTTACTTACAACTGCAAGGGATTATGGGAAATTGGGACTTTGTATTGTTTCTGCTCCAATCACCTGTTCCTTTCTCACCCTTCTATAAAAAAAATACTTGTGTCTTCTCTTTGTTTCTCATCTCATGTCTTTCCTTTGTTTTAACTTTTCTCTCCCTCTTCTTCTTGTTTTACTCGTCTCCCATCCATCCTTCACTCCCTATCTTCAATCTTTCCCATTGCCACTTCTCTGTGTCTCCCCCTCATCCCTTCATCCATCCATCTCTCTCTCTCTCGCTCTCACCCCCTCATCCTCACCGTCATCCCTCGCTTCCTATCTTAATTGCTCTGCCCACATGAGGCCACAGTCAGACTGGAAATCCTGCCAGCTGTATTGTCAGCACCAGCTTTATTGTAAGGAGCATATATGAAAAGAGAACAGAGCAGTAGGATTAAAAAGAAGAGGAGACTGTGGAGACCTTTGTTTCCCTTTCAGCGTGCTCTCCCAGCGGGGTTCAGCTATACCAACAACCGCTGCGGCGAGGAAAGAAAAGGGAACTTTCTTCCTCCCACTTTGGATGCTTTTATTTGAAGGATATGACATATTCAACTCATGAAAGCAGCAGGTGTTAAAGGGTTGGGGATATCTAGTGGGACTTTGATTATGACGAATAAAGTGTAATGAATTTTTTCAAAGAAAATCAATCAGTATTCAACAGTTTTAGCCTACACATTGTATTTAGTATTTGTTAAAGTTGGCTTAAAGTGTACAGTCAGTTTACTTTTTTTGCCGCAGCAACAGTAGTCGTTATTTGTCTCAATAGTTAATTATCCCTGCATCTGATTTTCATCCAAACACAGAATGGAGGGATTTGTGAGCTGTGCTGTTAATTAACTTGATGCTTCACATTTTATGTCTGTGTTGATTTGCTTGATTCTGTTGTGGTTGTATTTCTAGTCGTGAGATAACACTTTAAAAAATATATATATTTGTCACGCCTTAATATACTGCTGATATAATACTTTTTGAAATGTTATCAACCAGAGTTTGGTGTTTTATTTGATCTTTTTTCTCCTTTTTTGTTTTTGTTTTCAGGTTTGTAGAGGATACACTGCCTTGTGTTTTTTTATTTGTTTGCAGTGAGCCTTTAATTGATGAAGCACTGGACTTGTTTGTGTTAATAATTGGATTTGGAGGATTATGGGATTGTTAGTTTGGTTGTCTGGAGTTATGAGACATTATCAACATTATTGGTGAGCAGATTTATATTAACCTGTGTTTGTGTGTGTGTGTGTGTGTTCCCTCTTGCTGCATGGATCAGTGAGCAGCATTCAGGTGTGCTTTAAAGTAATTGACGGTGTATGTGTATAAATAATGGACTGACTGAACATCCCTGCAGACACAACTTAAAACATGACTACCACAAGACCGAAAAGAAATAATAATAAAAAAAAAACAGATATGAAATATTGATGCAACAGGACGTATTAGGAGAGGTGAGAAGAGCAAGGAAGCTCAAACCTATTTTTGCTTGCTTTGTGTCCCTGAAGAGAGTAGAAGGGGAAAACAAATAACAAAAAGAGAAGAAGAAGAAGAAAGGGAAAGGAGCAAGAAATACCCAAGCTGTCACCACAAGGACGCATTAGAAGAAATAAGAAATAAACAACTATAAAATACATGCTTTGCATTGCACTACTGTCAGACTCATCCTTTATCACAGTCATCACCTCGGTGTATTAAAGAAGGAGAACTACAGTGTGTTAACCCGAGTACCAGATATCTGTAACGCTGACACCAAACTGAAAGCACCATACAGAAAGCACATACAGCTGTGAACACAGTCCAAGTTATTTGTATAGAAATATAATTTCTAGGAGACAGGGCTGACTACGAAGGGCCCTCTTAACCGCGTCAATGCCACCTTAAATGATGACTTCCATTAACGAGGAGCGATTGATTACCATTGATCGAATTTATTTGATGAGACAGATACGGATTTAAAATAGTTACAATCATTGCAGATTAAATGACAAAACAGCCAAAAGGTCTTAAACACACACAGAGTGCCATAAAAAAATATGAGAATACATTATTGATATTAAATGCCGGAGACTTGAGACTCCACATTGTGGACTCTCAGTAACGTGACTTGACTTCCACACATCCTATCTGTCTTTTTGTATTCCCATCTGTTTTTTTTTATTTTCATAGTCTCTTCTATGCAACGTCTCTTAACCTCACATCCATCTTCCCTTAAAATCCCCAGAGAGAATGAATTAGAGAGACAGAGATGGATATGCATTGGGACGAACCAAAAAGAGGTTAAGCCCTCAGTTAAGGCATATTCTCCTCTTTATTGATGTCTCAACACTCCTTTGTCTTCTCTCTCAATTCCTCTTGTACTTTTTCTTTACTTCCTCTCGCTCCCTCTCTGCTCTTGTTCTAATGAAACACTGTTTTTGTGGGATTTTTCATCAAACATCCAAGTCTCAGCTCTCTTGTCTTTGTGCCTTTTACTGCCTTTCTTCTTCTATACTTATACTCTTTTCATTCTTTTCATTCCTCCACAGTCGTTTCCACTGACGATTATTATTAACATTTTTCTCTTCCCCAATCTACAAAGCGTTAACGCGAGGCTCCATTAGCGACACAGTCACATGACTTTTTTTTTTCCACCTCTCTCTCATTTAAATGAAGGGATGTCTGAAATCACACATGCACACACTGACTTTTGACAAAAGTATTTTGTCTGTCAATTGCAGACGTGTCCTCTCTCTCTCTCGCTCTCTCTCTACCTCTCTCGCCCAGTGAAGAACAAAACACAAGAGAACAAAAAGTTGAGAGGTGTGTGTGAGAGAGAGAGAGAGGCACAACCAGATGGACATGTAAAGAAAGAGAGAGAACAAGACAGAATGAAAATGTCAGATTTGATTTTATTGTCTGCATGTCAGGATTTCCAATCTACAGCTGCGTTGATTGACAGGGGGGGAGGGCGGAACTTGTTAACAGCCCAAACAATAGAAACTAGAAAGCAGAGAGCTCAACCTCCTCTGAATGTGTAATTGTACTGATAAAAACATTGTTAATCTGCTCAGTTGATAAACTTTCATTTAGGTCAGACTTATGACCAGCTAAGTTAAAGAAAAAAGGAAGTACCGTATAATATATAGCCAAAGTATATGGACACATGAATATTATGATCTTATCTGAATGTTAGCAGGCATTCATTTTCTGCAATAGCCTTCTACTCTTTTGGGAAAGCTTTCCACAAGATTTTGGGATGAATTTTTTAATCATTCAGCAAACGCATTAGTGCGATTGGCCGCTGATGCTGGACGACAGAGAAACTGGAGCTTGCTTCAGAAGACATTCAGCCGTAGAACATGACCTTTCTCAACAGCATGTTGTGTTGTTCACTCCACATGTTTAAATAATGACTGTACTTGAAAAAAGCAAAAAAAAAAACATGTATATTTCTGTTTTTAGTGGTCTTTTACTATTTTTTAACTATTTTCCCAATGAGCCTTTGCGGGTTAAGTGTCACAGCTCAGCAAAAGAAGCGAGAGGACAGATAGTCTCAGCAGTGCAGTTTTTAGACAGCAGAGATTACAGCTAAAGGGATGGAAAATGTACTTTAGACAAGAGCATTTGTGAATTTTATTGATATAGATGAAACCGACGACCTGCCTTTGTCCACAGGGTCATATTGAAACGGTAAAACGGACCTTCCACTAACTGTTGACACAAGGTTGGAAGCACACTATTGTTTAAAATATTATATGCTGCAGCGTTAAGGTTTCCCTTCACTGGAACTAAAGGTCCTATCCTAAACAGACACAGAAGAAAAGGACGAAGCAGCTTTTCTGACCAATAAGTGGAAGTCTGCTTTTTTGGCGTTAGTGTCTGAATTATGAATGCACAGTTCTCGCTATAAGTTGTATGAGAATATAAGAGTCAACTGAGCAGGAAACCAAATAAATAATCCCTAATTCATAAAGCCACCCAGTCAAAAAAGTTCATGGCAAATATTTCAAAAACGTCCAACAGCTCAGAAGTCAAACTTGAGGTGAGAGTGACTAAAAGTAACACCTACATGTCCTGAATAATTGACAAGTCACATCACATTTTGAAATTAAAGTAAGAAATGTATAAATATGTCCTTGTTTGAGTGTGAGCTGAAGAGACTTTACACACTGGATCACATTTACTCTGGATGACGAACAACGAGTTCATGAATGTTTTCCTTCAGAACGGAAACAAAGTGCTACGCGTTAAACTTAATTTATCTTTGAATAGACTCGTTTCTGTTTGAAAGACACTGTGAGAGACAGAAAGTGGATGACAGCTACAATCCAATAGAGTTCTACAAACAAACAAACATCAGGACAGATCCAAACACTATGAAGCTGAAGTAAATAAAGTGGCATGTTCAGTGCAATTCATTATTTCTCTGGCTGAAGAAAAACACTCTAACATCTATTCTTTCCTTTATAGTCGTGCTTGAGGCGAATAGAGAGCAGGACGATGCCGGAGCCAGCGAGAGGATAAACAACAACGGCAGAACAGAGCAGAGACTTTGAATTGTTCGTGATTGATTTATCAGGTCTATTCCTTTAGAGCCTCATTGCTCACTACAAACAGGAGAGGTCTGATCAGAGGCGACGGTACGTCACTGTCACCAACACAAAAGGTGTACAGTTCACATAACTGCAGGCGCAAATAACTGTGCTTATGTATTGTGTTTATGTTATGTTTATGTGACTTAAATGTGCATTATGTATTATGTTTTGTTCGTTGATTCAAAAAGCACTGATGTTATGATCATGTATGGTTGCTTCCCAGGTTGGAAAGCAAGTAAGAGCTATAAAGATAAGTTCGAGTCCGATAGGTGCACAGAGGCAATGGAGTTTGGTAACTTGTTCCACCACCGAACTACAGAAGAGAAGAGTCCAGCTAACGACTTAGGGCTCTGTTGTGGTGGTGGTAGCCTTTCACTGGCAAAGCTTAGTGAACAGGAGGAAGCGTAGACCTGAATGAGGGAGTTCAGGAGGTTCAGGCTTTTTTGTAAGCGAGTATCAAGGTTTTGAATTTGATGTGGGCAGCAGCTGGTAGCAAGGAGAGACATATGAACAGTCAATAGTCAATGCGTGATAATGCGACAAGCCTGTACCAGGAGTTGTGCTGCATGCTCACACAGGTAGGGTCTGACCGTCCTGATGTCGTACGGGGCAAATCGACAGCGAGCGATCAAGGCCATGTGAACCTGAAAGGTCAGTTGTTCATCAATCGAAGTTTCGGGACAATGTGGGCATAAGTTGGGTTGATTCGAGCCGGATATTGATCTGTTGTTCTATAGACGGCCCGGTAGAAATAACAGCTCTTGAATCGACATGTGTTTTCAAGTGTCGTGAAAAACGTTAACTGCTCCCTAACTCCTGCTACCACAGCCGCCGACGTCCACTGAAAACATCAATGGAGCGGATATGTCACTTGCTACAGCAAAATAACACTACATGCCTAAAGACCGAATAATAATGTACAAATTGATGTACAAAGATCATTTCATGCCACAATCAATTGTCAAATTGAACTGAATTCAATATGTGATTGAAACTGAAACCGTCGGCTGCCTTCACGGACACTGGACATTTTCATTCAGCCAGCGTGCCTGAAACCAGGTTTTCTTATGATATTTGATATGTATAAGGGAGTGTGCACATTTTAATTTAGTAAAACACTTTATTGTCGTAAGGTCATGAAAATATCATGTTGAAGATTTTCATAAAAACAGTTTTACAGGGTTAGTCAAAATGTTTTTATAAAGAAATAAATAACTTAAATCTGTTACATTTAATGTAGAATTCACAAAAAGACACAAATAATTAAGATGTTATTGTAGACACCATTTCAAAAACAACAAAAATGTTTTCCGCCCAACCTAAAAATTTTACCATGGTTTGCATATGCTTTTGCATCACCAATCTACTGTATGAGATATATACTGTACTGCTACAAGGTGGAGGAGAGGGAGAAATGGCCGGGACTGTAGATGCAATATTTCACTAGATAGAGTATTTGAAAACTTTCACTTGGAGGTGGAGCTACATGAAAAGTCAGTGAAATGTTAAGTTCATTTTCAGATCAAACATCTTGCCTCCAATAAAAAATATAAGGAATCTGCACCATCTACAGCGATATAACAGCAGATTCATCTACTTAAGAGGCGGAGGTCACTCGGGGCAGACAGATTCTGTTTCTTTTCTTCTTAACGGTAATACACTTGTAATGTGAAAATTAGATCAGCATTTTGTACAACTCCCTCTCTGCATAGCTTAAAGCAAGATTGTCTAGACTGTTAAATATGCTCAAAGACTCAGGGCCAAACACTCGAGTGAGAATTTCAGGCTATATATACACAAAAAGACTGTTGAATCTAGCTGGTGGTGTTACATCAGATCCCTCTCATGTTTTATTTGGGGAACTAGAACTTCAGCGGATGGTTCATGGTTCCACAGGTTGGAGCTTAACAGGCTGTAGAAGTCTTCGTTCTCAGTCTACTACACTTTAAACACAGCAGGCTAAGAGCGATGTGCAATTAGCCAGGAAATGAAACACAATGGTTCAAATTGTGATTTAGGGCTACTGCTATGAGGTTCATTGTGATATTGAAATGGTACCCGACTATGTCAGTTGTTGCATCTGAGTGCAGAGTCAATATACTGTGTGTGCCACCATGAGAGGGTTTTGAAGACGGTTCTGAAATGTCTTTAGCTACAGTTCCTCCAATGTTCACTAGATGGCGACTCCACTAAACTATTGTTCTTCTTCTGGTGTCTTTTTTTTTCCTCTAAAGAAACTTTGCCTCTCAGTTTCACTTTTTGTGATCTACGTTTCCGTAGCGATTTTGAAAATTGCTTAAAAATGTTATATTATAGCTAAACTACCTAATATTTACATTGACAATGGATCAAATGAGTAAAATGTATCCACAGTGAATCATTGTGTTCTTCAAGCATGGAGTTTTCAGTTTCCTTTTAGCTTGTTTTGATTGTATAACTATAGCAGGCAGCTGTTTTAATAAAAAAAAAAAAAGGTTAGTGATTAGCATCTAGCACTTTAATAATGTTCCCCAGTGCCCGCTGGATGTGTAAGTCAGACTATTTGTCAACTACTTGCTGACACATTGTGCGTAACAATTTATATATACAGTCATACTGTATATGTCAAAGTTTTTAGGTTGTTTTCCATATTATTACATACAAAGTCAGGTATACCGGAGCTCTCTCGGGAGTTTGTCAGTTAGTTATGACTCTGTGTGACATCAAAGTGAATGCAGCTGAGGTGGGACTGCAGGCAGTACATTTTGTTAAAGTATTTTCTTAAGGAAAAATGGCAGAACGCATGAGAGTTAACCTCCTCGTCCCTTGTTACTCAAAACAAGAAAGTCCCAATTTTGTTTAAGAGAATACTGGGGAACCTTGTGGCTTCCATGTCTTTAGTTGCATAGCAACAGTGTTCTCACATGTTTAATAAAACAATAAGACACAAGAGGCTTTACAGTGATTTTACAACAGCCAAGGGGCGTTGCTAAAAACCCTCTTAGATGTTCTAAAATCACTGTAAATCACGGCCTCGAGTGGCTTATTGCTTGTATAAAACGGTTACTACATACCTGGCAATCATTTCTTAATAACATATAATCATTCTTCCACCGAGTAATGTAGTTCTTCAGCAACTTCTGGCCAAAATAGTTGCCATGCAACACACAGATGCAGTGGGAAGCATAAGGCTAGTAAAGCATGCTTAAAGATCGGGGTGATTATTAACCCTTTATCTGGATATTGCTGTTAATTGTGCAATTGATCAAGTAACGTTTGATGATGTTAGCGCTTCTCTTTGCTGGTACAGGGGTGTTTGACTCTGGACATGTGTGTCTTAATTGCCAGAAGCAAGGATATTGCTCCATGGGGTTCACATTTCCCATTTTTCACAGTGGAATCAATCTGACGGAGAGCCTGGTTGAGCTCCTTTTTTGCTGATTGTTTTAAAATCAATAGCTAGATCTTTCTAGCTCTCAAAACAGTGAACGGACCACATAGTCTGTTTAACGGTTCGTTTCTTGACTTTTCCAGCTCATCAATTTCTCATTAATTTCAGTGTGTCTCTTTTCTTTTATTATCTTCCTGCTCTATCCTGTCCATCTCTTTCCACCACTGATCCATTTTGAAACTATTTGGCGCAGTAATTTTTTGGTATTTTGTGGTCAAAGGTGTTTATAGAGTATTTTACAACAGCTTCATAGGCGGCTCAGCTAATCATAATGTTGTTATCAGTTGTATACCAATTGAATCACATGCTTGATTTCCTATGTCAAAAAACAAGTCAGAACAACCAAGTGAAACATACAGCAGTCACGGAAACGGTTACCAGACGACGGGTGTTTTAGAACAAAATGGAAACACTTTCATGGATGGTCCCTGTGTCTTAGTTTGGCAAGACAAAAGGTCCTCACGCTTGGAGGATTTTCCTCTCAAACATACACACACACGCACGCACACACACACACACACACGCGCACGCACATACACACACACACAGTGTGTAGAGTAAAATCCAGAGAGACAGATCAGAGTGTGTGAGTTCAGAGAGCTCAGAGAGAGAAAACTAGAATCCGCAGTGATACGACTGTTCCTCTGGGCTTTGAACATAAAGTTCACACACTCGAGGAGAACGTGTCTGAATGTGTTTGTATGAACAAAAGGAAGAGAGAGACCTAAAGAGAAAGAAGAATCTCTGTGTGTGTGTGTGTGTGTGTACACCTGCAGGGTACACGCTAATAACATGCACCATTGAAGCGCACACGAGATAAACTAACAGACCCTGCGCAGGCCCGAGTCCATGTACTGTCCCAGATTACTCTATCTATCTATATCTATCATCCATCCATCCATCCATCCATCCATCCATCCATCCATCCATCCATGAATGGCTGAATGCTCCTTTTGGGAGTGTGGAGATATTAGGATTAACTTACTTCAGGTTATTTATTACTGGCTATACTACTAACACTGTCACACTTTCACTTTTCCAAAGTATTGATACATTTTGCTCTGTCAGCAGTGCAAACATGACGTAAGCAGTTAAGATACCGATGGCACAGGGTTTCATTTTTAGTTCAGTCTCAAAGACCAAATCACCAAATGCAACACTATATGTACATATTGTGTGTGTATATATATATACATATATATATATATATATATATATATACACACATTTGTATAACTTTATATATAACAATCTGCAAAATTACAACTTGCACATCTTATGATCGCCAGTATGGCCTTATTTCAGTTTATTTTTTTTCATACATTCAGACACAGTGTATCGGCATGATTATATATCAAATTTCTAAATGCAGCCACCATTATGTGCAGTAATTGTTAAGGTTTGCAGCTGAGCATGAAAGAGCAGATGAACTCCGGCTGTGACACCATAAAAACTGAGGAGGGACGCAGAGACTTTCACTCAGTCCAGCTTTAACTGACTCAAACCATAAAACCCAATAACCCTCCACTAACCAGCAAAACTCTTGAAACACGGTCTGCTTTTCCCCCGTCTATCAGCTGATGGAGATAATCTGACTGAGCAGGTAAATTAGAGCAAAGGGCTGTACAACAAGAAGAACTTTCATGATCCCTGAGGGTCATTACAGCCACCCTGAGGCTCAGCAACAAGCAGTGAGATGGTTCAGGAAGCTTCATACACTAAACACTGTCATAGAGAGTTATGTGTTGTACCTGTGTAGTATTTGGATTGTAGTGTGAGCGGAAGAAGAAGTCTAGATAAGGAAAAAATCCCTAAAATGTAAAAGCAGACAGTTTCATTCCCGCTGCAGAAAGAGAGAGACAAGAAACGTTTATATTCATGCACAAAATCCAGATTTCTGAGTCAAACAGGAACTCAAGTTAAAAAAACATCTGCACATACCGATTAGTGTCTCGACGATAACTCGAAGACATTCAAATACACGTCTCTGCTGCTGGAAGATTACAAACTTTTTCTCAGTACATTTAATTTAAAACCGTTTGAGCTTTTCAATCATTTTATGTGTATCTTTCTTATCTGACTTTTGTGGATAGCCAAAATATACAGTTTTATCTGAAAAACACATTAAAAAGAAGCTCTCGGAATTTGCTTCGCACACAGTTCTGCTTGCTACCGACAAAAAGTTGGAACATGGTGGAAAATCGTGTTTCCTGTTAAATAATTCTGTATTTACATAATAACTCTGCTTTTACTTTACCTGGTGTGTGTGTGTGTGTGGATGCTTTAATTTTGTCTGTGAATTTATTATCCATACATAGTCACATACTTCCAAGTGTGCGTGCCCACCTGCAGGGCTCATGCTACTAACACACACACACCGACTGAGTATGTGCTATCCTATATAAAGCACAATAACACATTCAGAGGTTGAAGGATGAGGCTGGCACATGTCATATGTCATACGTTTCAAACTTTTAAACGCAACATCAGTCAACGTCCCTGACCCATGTCTGTGCAGTGTTTTAGCTTAACAACTGAAAACAAAAGCAAAGACACTGTAAACTAAGACACAGAGAGAGAAAGTGACAGAGACAGATCGGTTGACAGGGAAGCTAGCAGTAAACGCTGGATCCCTTCACACACACACACAGGAACCCATACACACACACACACACACACACACATACTGGAAACGTGATTGACAGCTCCCTCAAGGCCTTTAGTGAATTATTCAGCACAGTCTGATGGACCGACAGACAGGAGCACATACAGACAGACAGGATATCAGTCAGAGACAGAGAATGAGACAGGCGGACAGAGAGAGACATACAGACAGAAAGGCTGAGGCTCATCAAAACTTCCCTTCAGGCATATTTTTATTCATAATCAATAACTCTATTGAATTTTACATAAACCTATGTGCATTTACAATCCAGGGATTTTAAATTCTTAAAGAGACTCGTTTTGAAATTCAGCGCGTTCCTCCACCTGCTGCTGGCCACCACGAGGGAGAAAACTTACAACTCTGACACACAAAATCGACAAAAAAACAACAACAACAACAACAACAAAAAACAGCTTGTAGTTTTCTGCATTACAACCTATTAAAAAAAAAGCACTTGTCCTCTTCTTTATATATAATTCACTGTTTAGCTGAAAAGCTGCTGAATTTTGGCCAAATTACAACGGTAGGTACCAAATACTCCTGCACACATAATAAAAAGTAAATTATATATATATATATATTCTGTTCCTCAAGGAAGTCTGACAAAAAAATCTAATGTCATCAATATTTCAGTATTTCAATTAAATTTAATTGAAGTACCTTATAGTCGGCTTCTCAGGCAGCCCTCACTGAGCCCAACTAGCTCCACCACTTTGTTTCTTACTAAACCGAACCATCGGTAGCATGATATTGCCAACAAACCATTTAATTTATGGAGCTTGCTGAGAGCGGTACTCATGCAGCCAAGGAGTAAACACCCACTGACAGGCTGAATTGAGGGCACAATGTCCCCACAGCACAGACCACCAGCTATTACGATACAGGAGCCCGTAAAGAGCTCACATTTACCTTCCAATGGTTCGGTATTCTCAGGAAATTACATACGCTGTTGATGAAAGGCTGGTTTATAATCGCATGTTTGAAGCTCTGATTTACTTTGGTGCTTGATGCGTTTTGAGTCTTTCAGCTGCATATTATCTAAAAACACCAGCTGCACATTATTTTTTTTTGACTTTTGAGGTGTTATGGTTATATCATTCCCGCTGTGATATTTCCTCTTGTAATGCGTGGTTTAGAGTTTTATTTTTTTATTTTAGTTTGCTTCACAGAGCTTTAAAGTGCCCAAATTTTAATTTGACACTTTTTAAAAAAAAAAAATGAAGACATTCATAATGCTTAGAATAACCTTCAAAAGGCATAAATATTCAGTGTTAGTATTTTAGACTAATAGAGGGATCTAAAACACCAAAATGTGGGTTATAGATAATGTTACATTGAAAATATTTGGATCATAGTTCTGAAAGTTTTTGAAAAATGTTGTGGTGGAACTATTGATGACAGGAAAAAAAAAAAGAAGGATTGGTTTCTTACATCCGTCTGAGTCTATATTCCTTTCTACAAGTCTATCACACCGTCCGTCTACGTGATTCTACGTTTGTCCGGCTTTCATGAAACACTCATTTCCCTGCAGGCCATCGAATGCTGCAGGATCTTATCTTGAGGCCAAATAAAACACAGAAAAACTGTAAAGCAAACTCACCACACCTGTCAGAGCACATTACTTTACCAAGGAAGCCCCGAGCAACGAAAATAGTCGGGCTGTATATCGGAAAGAATCTAGTGATACAATATGATCAGAAAACATACGATTCGATATGTCGCTATATATTGCAATACTGTAAGACTGTAGACCTGCTGGCTTCCTCGCTGCAGTCACTTGAAGTATAGTTTAGTGGCAGAAGATGAAGGATGGAAAAAGTTTTCATACCAAGGTGGAAAAACAATGGGACTTCTTGTAATGATCTCAATGTGGCACGAATTCTTAACAGCTCCACTGATGTCCAGCCACCTCTCCAACTCCCTTCAGGTGTGTCTATAAGCGGCTATGATGTCATCTCTGACCCCACCGGCACAATGATGTCATCTCTGACCCCCGCGGCACAATGATGTCCTCTCTGACCCCCCGGCACAATGATGTCATCTCTGACCCTGCATGATCTTCCTGTACACACCCTGCTCTGACAGAATAAACTAAGGCATTATCCCATTTTTCGATTAAATAATAATATGATGAACTGGTTATGCGCTATACATTTTATCATACCACTTTTGAAATCTGTTAACAATATATTCAATGTACTTTGTCACATTTTCTACCAGCAGGAAATGCAATATGTGCACAGATGGACATGGGTCCCCAAAACACTTCATCATCCCATGTCCGTGAGTGGGCGCTTCCAGGTCGATAAAAATGTTTAATAAATCTACAGAAGGCTGCAGACAATGTAAAATATCTGAACAAAAAAAAAGAAAAAAGGACAGGATCACATTTTTCCTCTTACTGTCACTCTTAACATGGCTGCCAATCCCTTGTTACCCAAGGCAACCACTGTTCAAAGAGTCTGAGTGACAGGCCCTGAAATTAAAATGAAAAGTAAGAGCAATAATCACTGAGGGTCACTTCATTTGTGAATGAACAGTGAGCCAACCCCTTCTCTCACACACACACACACACACACACACACACACACACACACACACACACACACACACACACACACACACACACACACACACACACACACACACACACACACACACACACACACACACACACACACACACACACACACACACACACAGATTTGAATGATTCAGCGTATTGAGCTACATTCAGGCTGCCAGTTAGCCACTAGGGCTGATTATTAGCTGCAGCTGGACGGAAACAGCAACAGTCAGACCACCTGAACTGAGTGACCATTTGGAACCAATTCAATTACTTCTCTCTGGGATTGATTGATTTGGTCTGGCACGGACAGGAACCAATTGGATTGTACTAAAAACTGCAACGCTGGTCGACCATTGAACTCCGTCTGTCCATGAATCTGTCTGCATATCCAGAATGCAGAAGACAAAGGCAGTAACTTCACAATATGAAAAAATAGCCACACTAGCATCAACACTTACAATGTTAACAGTCATAGTGTTTACCATGCTAGCTAATCAGCACTTTATTATTTTTAGTAGATATTTGGTGATTTGGTGAAGTATTAAACATATTAACATTTTGACCTGATGATGGTATTGGATGAATAGTCACGTATTTAAAAAAAAAAAAAAGGGGGAAATATTTAGTGAGATTAAATAGCTACTGCAATAAAAAAAAAAAAAAAAAAAAAAAAACCTCTCCCTTCAGTTAGATGTTTAAGCTCATTAACAATGATTGTTGATGCTAATGAGCTATCAGTGAGTTATTAGCCTAAAACTTTTTTTTAACCATCAGCAACACACACACACACACACACAAACACACGTCTAATCAGTCAAAAAACTTTTCAGTAAAACATCACTCAATACTCTTAACATTTTGTACATCATCAGTTTATGCTGCTGAAGTGAACCAATGTTTCCTCAAACAACCTCATCTTCAGTTAGGTATTTCCTACAATTCCCAGAATGCCTTTCAACAAACCCCAGGTGCAACCCCCTGGAGAAAGCGATATCAACAGATCAGTGAGTCGACCTTCATTCAAACCTTGACCTGTCGTCATACAGCAACACATCCTGAGCTCTGCGCTGCTGTTGTGGCTTGTGGATAATGGTCTCTGAATCCCTTTTGAGATGCATTTTTCCTGACACATTTTATTGTTGCAGCAACTGAGGGATTGACACCAAACAGCTGCTGGAAATATCCGTAAACAATTAATGATATTCAAAAAGAAAGGTGCCAAACGGACTGAAATTGGCACTACGGATCTATTGTTTTTCCATCTGTATTTAGATTGATTTGCATCCTTTAATGTCTGACAGGAAAGAAGGAAGACAAAGAAAGAGACAAAGATAGAGGGAAAGGAGGATTTTTCCTTAATCCGGTGATAAATACTGAAAAACAAGGGCTCAGTGGATGTTTGCTGCTGTCTTTACTTAGAAACTAATTTAATTCCATTTCATTTCATCAAAAAAAAAAGTGCCAAAGCCTTGGAGGATTTTAACAAAGAACTCTGAATCCTTAAGGTCAGTGTTCACTTTGAATATTAAAACATGTTTAACCAGCAGGTAGACAACACGGTAAGGTGTGTTGCTCATCTTCTCTGCATGAATAAATGTTAAACAAGTACCACGACACATCTTTAACCTCTATCAGCTTTACTACATTCACGTAACGTTTTGGCCAAACTGTAGCCATTTTACATCCTACTTTATTGCACATTTGATCCAATTAAGGGAAATGCCTCGATATGTATAAATATTTTAGTGCACTTTCAACTTTGTTGTTGGTAGACTGTGTTTGTCACTTGAAAACCATTTGGTGTGGAAGAACTTGTCTGGCCTGCCCTGCGCAGAGTCGTGACCTCGACCCCATATCCGACACCTTTGGGATGAACTTGAACTTTGAACCAGACCTTATTACCCTACATCAGTGGCTGACCTCACTAATTCTCTTGTAGCTGAATGGGATCAAATCCTTGCAGCCAGGTTACAGATTCTTGTGGAAAGTCTGAAACCAGAAGAGTGGAGGCTGTTATAGCAGCTGATTCGGGGTGGAGGCTGTTATAGCAGCTGATTCGGGGTTCGACATACATTTTAATGACAAAGTAGATAATATGTTAACGCCTTTTTCAAACAACCGTTATAACTAGTTTTATAATGCATGGACTGTTTTTTCAAAGTTAGACACTTTATACGCCTTAACACTTTTTTTGATGCATCGACAACGTCACAATCTTTGCATCCTTGCCAGTAACAGAGAACTGTCATTATTGGCACGACTACAGGACCTAAACATGGGTAATTTTTGTGTCTCACATTTGACAGAAGCTGTGAGGAAAGACTCCACAAAATGCAAAAGAACTGCAGGCAGCGAGGGACACGCAGACAGAACAGAGGGCAAAATCGTGAACTGAAAATGGCTGAAAAAGCCACATTTTTTTGTTTTTTTCAAATCTCTTGTGTATGATGCTGATAAATGTAATTAGCAGCCCATTATTTAACTGCACAAAAAAAGCCCTCAAATTAAAACAGCTTTCTTTCTTCCAGCTACTTCTCTCTCCATCATGTGTGACTTATTATCTTCTCCTCATGCTGATTCTGCTGCGCTGAAAGACAAAGACAATCTTGCTCAGGTGATTGACACGAGACGCGAGTTGACAAACTCCATCTCCGAGAATTAACATGCACGACACTTGCGGGGGTTTTCTATACAACAGGATTTGATTTTTGCAGAACAAATCACTGCGATGTCCAACAGAGACAAACATAACGTTATGCACCTTTTCACAGCTCACATTGATTCAATCGGGAAACACACATGGGAGGGGAAGGAAAATGAAAAATCCGGCTGCAACTATCAAAAACCAACTTATTCTCCAGCTCTCAGCATCTTATTGTTGTTCATTAATGCAGTTCATTACTGAGTCTGCATGCAATTATACTCGGGTGTGAATTCCCACATGCTCCATTTCAGAATTATGTCGATGTAATGTGAATCTTTTTTTTCTTGCCTTCTTCTACCTTCACAGAGGTCAGAGGTCAGAGGTCAGCTGCAAACCCTGGAGCTGGCAGTTAAGTGCCGTGCTCAAGGACACTTCAGCAGGACGGTCTATCAAACCTTTCTGCTCAGCGGAAAGCGGAGAGGTGGTTTTAATTCTTTTCGAGCTGAAGTTTTTTCTCTAACAATAACACTTTTATATCTCAAGTCTCAAATCTCAGACTTCTCTCAGTCTCATGTATGTTTGGACTTGTTTCAGCCTCCAGTCTCACTTATTACTTATATTAGTTTGCAGTCTTTCATCTTTACCGAGTCCAGTTTTCTTTTCTTTCATTTGTGTTTGTCTCAGCTGTCCTGCTCTCAAGGCGGACTGGATAGGGCTGCTGTCTGTCTGCTGCTTAATGCTGGTTTGCTACAGCCTGTGTTTGCACTGTAGGATTTCATTATTAGGTCGTTAATGTTGTGCTAATGTGCAAACAGCATTTTACTGTTGTAGCTGGAAATCCCGTTGGTTCCCGTACTAGGGGTCATACCCTCTCTATAGGGTCACAAGATAAATCTGTGCGGTTGAGCAAAAATCGATGGGATGAAAAAGATGAAAAAACAAAGCCGTGCTATATAAATTGACTTTTAAATGTATTGAATTTAAAAACTGCTCAGACCTGGACTTAAGGTGGACCTGCTACTGCATATAATACCTGATTCTTGTGATTATGACAACCAGTAGTAAATATTGTTGTACGTCAGAGTGTAAATCCTGCCAGGAACCTTTCTTGTAATTTTGAATTATATTTCATCTTGATGTAATTTCATAACACCTGTGATGATCTCACAACTTCATGTGAGAACCTGAAGATGTGAGTCATGCTTCATAATGCTTCGGAAAAAAAAAGCGAATCTCATTTCTAGAGACTTGGGATGCTGCGAACCCTGACTGTGAATCTTTACAACAGTTTCATATTCAAATCAGCACGTTGTCTCCGATGAGTGAGCCAGGAGTTTAAATTAAAGCAAACCACATATCTAACAGGGAATACACACTATTCAAAGCACAGGATAAGACATTAGTTTGGGTATGTTGTAGGTGGATTTTGCCCATGCAAGCTCTCACTTTACATTCTATCAATTGCACTGATGCTAGACTACTAGACTAGAGTGTAGAGGTGAAAAAAGCCTCCGTTTCAAGATCACTAACATGACAAACAGTCTGGACAGAGGAGCAGCGAGGTCTGAGCCAAGGAGTATTCGTGTCAACATATCAGGACCATGACAGACAGAAGCATCAGAGAGAAAAAAGGCGACTCAACAACCGGTCACCTTCTGTCACAATCAGAACAACTTATGGCTTATGGACAAAAGAATGGGTGAGTGTTTTTACTTTCACTGTTAGAACTGTTGGGTGAATGTGTGCATACTTCAAATTCAGCTGTAAGGCAAAAGAAGCTCATTCCTGGTTGATTTCTGCACATTTCTGTTACCAGAGAAAGTGAAAGAAAACGATAAATGCGCGCGCGCGCGCACACACACACACACACACACACACATGCATGCTTATGAACTGCAGGCACACATGTGCACTGCGCTCACGTGAAATACACAACACACACATCAGCATGTATGCACACGCGCACGCACGCACGCACGCACGCACGCACACCCCCTCTTGTTCCCCACAACACTCCAACGGTCCTACCTCCAGACCTGCCCGAGCTGCAGGACGTGAAGCACGGTTTGAAAGACCCACATGCAGACGGTGCAGCATCTCCGGGGGCCCCCGACTCTTCCTGCCGTCGCTGGCGGGGCAGAGGATGTGTAAACCGGTGTAGCATTCGCGGCGTTCTCCGCTGCCGCGCTCCCACCGCGCTGGTCGCTGTCCTTGGTGCTTAAACTGTTGTCGCCCGTCTTGGCTGCTCCGGCTGCCGCGCCTGCTGCCGCCGCCGCGCCGGTCCCGCTTCCGCTCGTTGCTCCGTCCCCACCGCTCAGATCTGAGTAGTCATACACGAACCACCTGAAACTTAGTACCTGGACGACCGCGGAGGGCACCACGACAAAGACGAGCGTCAAGCCGAACCACCAGAAGTCGCCTCTCAGGTAGTAGTCAGCGGCCAGCCACAGGTCGGTCGCGCCGTCGGAGAAAAAGACGAGCAGGGCGCAGAGCACCCAGCAGCAGTCCAGCAGGGTGTAGGGTTTCCCGCCGCCGGCGGCGGTGCACCGGGGCCGGGCGACGGGGTTCCCCGGCTCCGAGAGGCTCCTGGGCGTGTTGTCATCTTCCACAGACACCGCTGCTCCATCCGACTTAGCGGCCATGTTGGTTAGGATAGGATGGAAAGACAGAGAAAGAGGTGGAGAAACGGGAGAGAGAGGGAGAAAGAGAAGGGAGGGGGGGCTGTCTGAGTGCAGGAGAGAGAGAGGGAGAGAGATTACATCATAACTAGCCTCATCATCAGCCAATTAAATGTGAGGCATCATTACTAACAGCGCTTTTAACACCATGACACCAGCTCGATGTTTTCAGGACATACAGTGCACAGACGGGCAATTCTGCAGACAATTATGACCTACGGGCTTTTTATTTTTTATTGTTTTTCATTCCTATCATTAAATCTATCCCAGTTACACCAAAGACACCACGTCTCTGCAGCAACAGCAGCAGCAGCAGCAGTGTGCTCTGCATGACGAGACTGTTGTTAAACTCATATGAAGGTGGTTTCATATGCTTCTCCTGCTGAGGATCAGTTTCTGACCTGGCAGTGAAGGGGACTCATCATTTTACTATAAATGCTGTGAAACTGGTGAATGTTGCACTGCTGCTTCTGAACAAGGAATCTCCCTCCAGACAAGAAACAATGAAATGTTGTGTGCAGAGTTGAACAGTCATTATGAGCCTTTAATAAGAGCTTTAATAAATGCTTCACATTGAGATGTGGTTTTATGAATTCATGTAAGCTTTTCAGTAAAACTACCGTATGTCTCACTTTTTTTTCCCCCCAGTCTGGGTTCTTCTCCTTCGGCACACACTCAGCATGGTTGCAGATGTTAAGGGCTCATTTTCTTCCTTCCTTCCTGTCAGAAGTAGCTGGTGTATGACAAACACAGAAATAGATCATCAGTGATAAACACAGGAAATGTTTCAATGCTGTATGACGTCAGTTTAAGAATAAATATCAACCAAATCAGACAAAACATGTTTCTGGTTTATTTTAATTTTTTTGCATTAATTACCAATTTAAACCTTTCCTTTTTTTGAAGTTACCAAGGCTGTTTAAAAATGAAGAAGCACTGACAGGATGCAGGTTCACTCTTTGGTGTGCAAATGTTTATCTTTTAAATGCCAAAAACCTTATAAGGCCTTATTCTATATTTCTCTCATTGCCAGTGAAACCCATATGTGTGTGTGTGTGTGTGTGTGTTACTCTAATAAACTAGTAGTGGAGGATCTGACCAGGTGTTTTTAATAGTTTTCTGACAACCATGGAGCTCTATGGAACAGTGGAAAAAGTGACATGAGGCTTTAGACATACTGTACAGATAATACTTTTCTTTACTTACTAAGGTAAGTACTTTGGTGTCTTATGTAATACTTCATTGTTGGTTTTGGCCTTGTAACTGTTTTGTTCTTTAAGAGTACGTCAGCATCAGTTGTTAAAGGAGGAGAATTTATTTCATGGTATTTTCCTCAGCTGGTTTCAGACCAGCAGCTCTTTAACCTCCCAGGCTGCCCCTGTTTTAGTATCAGGGCCCTTTAAAGAGCATTTGTCTGATTGTAACGAGGCAGTGATGCATAAAGCCGACAGGACACAGCAACTGGTCTGTTTACAACAGTGACCATACTAATTGAAAAGATCCCATAAAGTCTGAGCAGAATGGGCAATAAAACTCTTTGGTGAATTACGACTCTGCGCTTCACTGCCCTCAATACACTAATCAGACGCTGTGTTTCCACATCGGTGCCGAGCGGGACTTATCAGAGCTGGGGTCAATCCAAAATGTCTGTGGAACAAGATATAAAGTCCAGTTTGTTAATCTGAAGCTATCGCTGCGCTGTCTGGTCCGCAGAGGTCTCGGGTTCTGGCGCTGTTTGGTCCTGATGTGGAGGCTAATATGATTTGGTTGATGGTTGATGGTTGAGGCTGTACGACGAGCCCTGATAGCTCCTGAGATGGAGACACGAGGCCGTATTACAGAAACTTTCTAACTCTGCTCTTATCGTGAAAACTTTATCTAGAGATGTCAGATTTGCAACAAGTCTTCCAAGTTGTTTGACCATGTGACTCCAGAACGACATTTTTCTAATATGGCGCCGCTGACGTCAGTAAACGCCAGGAGGACTGTGGTTAAGGTCTGGTTAGGTTTAGGGAAAGATGATGGTTTAGGGTTAAAATGATCACTTTGTTAAGGTTAGAGAAACATGGTTAAAAGGTCAAACCTCCAAATGAGGAAAAACAGTCAACATACATATATACACGTTATCTGATCTGCTCCACTGCTTCAGGTCATACTGTATAATTATAATAATTATACTAATATATAATTATCGGTTTTGGGTGACTCACATTAAAACCTATTGTGTTGTTTTTCTCGGGAGGACAGCCTAGATTTGAAAGATACATTATTAGAGTAACACTAAATAACCTGATATGTTTGAGGCAGTTTAGTGAAAAGCTTCAGTTTCATACCAGGATGCTTCTAATTCTACTGATAAAAAAATCTGTACATATTTCACATATTTCAAACGTTTAAATGTTCTGAACAACAGAGACTAAATAACATTTCCTAAATGGAGAATTACACTCCCAGATGGTTTTTAACGGCTCGGTGCTGTGTAATTCAAATCTGGAAGTGTTTTGGGTTTTGTTTCACTGTTTATATTAGAGATACACAGATTTGTCTAATGAATTTTTTTTTTTTTGTGATAAATGATGCCCATTATGAGCATGAGACGTAGGGGAGCTAATTAGAGATCCCAATTATCAAGTTTGTAGTTCTTTTATATTCAAACATCTACTTTTTTATTTATTTTTTTTCATCTGCTACAATAAATCTAATGGTTGTTTTTTTTTTGTGTTTTTTTCCTGTTACCCAGCGGTGTCTGGGAAATCATTCTGCATTTAAAAATGTATGAACATTAGCTTTAATTAAAATTATATCAATTTGGTGAATAAGCAAAATTCATAAGCAGAACTATAAACAGAAATGTAGTATTATTTTAAAGTGCCCCCTTCTGGATAATTACTGCAATGTTTTCAAATTGGAAAAAACACATCATAAGTTTCTCCACAATCAGACCTGCTGTGTTTAAGATATCATGTTCGGATTGACCTTTAACATTAACGCCATCATCGAGCCAGTGAGTGTAAATTCACTGTGTGCCAGACAAAAATCTTCCCCCATGGGAGTTGCAGCTCTCTTCCTTCTGCTTCACCATAACTCCCACTCTCTCTGCGTATCATTCACAAGCTGCACATTTCCTGACAAATGAGGGTCATTATGAGTTTGAGAGCACAGGGAGCTAATTAGAGGTCTCAGATCAGTGCTGCCGCTGCTATGATACACTTTGGTGGATCTACACAGTCTTTGAGTTTCAGAGGGACTTTTGAAACATCTGCACCAGTCCGCCGCTGTTTTTTTAGAATAATGATTTGTATATCTTGAATTGCTTGGTAATTTTCAGTGGAGAGTGACAGAAAAGATGGGAGAGAGTTGAATAATGAAAGTGGTGTTTTGTATCGAAGCAACAACTTTTGTGCTTCAGTGATACGATCGGAGCCTGTTGAGCTCCCAGAATGCTGCATACCAATATGTCTTTCACAAGTGGTCTAAGATATTATTCTGATATATATATATATATATATGCATTTTTAAAAGGAAATAAGGATTTAATCTGCCTTGCAATATTTTGTTTTCACAATTTTTTGGCAGACTTTTTGTATGTGTAAAAGCTGCCCCTCTCTGTGTAATTGATCTATTTAGGTCGAGGTACGTAAATCATTCAGTAATATATGATGTCAACTTTTGAAGACAGCTGGGGTTCAGCTTGGCTCCAGCATCAGACCCATGCACAGGATACGTTGACATAGATTATGGATCCAGTGGTCCTTATTTATTAGAGAACATTTCATAATCTTTGAAAAAAACAAAAAACAAACGCCCCCT
The DNA here is from genome assembly GCA_036937835.1 of Pampus argenteus. Taxonomy (NCBI): domain Eukaryota; kingdom Metazoa; phylum Chordata; class Actinopteri; order Scombriformes; family Stromateidae; genus Pampus; species Pampus argenteus. The sequence continues at coordinate 7,400,574 of CM072864.1, read as the reverse complement.
CAGATTGTGAGGTTTACCTCAACACATAACCCATCACACAAATCTTCAATTTCTGCAGAAAAAAGTACCTATTCCGTAATAAAATAAAGCAGTCTTTGTTTTTTCCACCGGCACGTTGCTGCTGGTGCTCGTGTTACGTTGTGTTCTGCGGTTTCCAGCTGACAGCAATATGTGAATGTTGTACAAACTGCTGAGTGGTGAGCTGTCTATTAGCTCGGCCCCCATCAGCTAGCTTAGCTCTTTACTGGCCCTTAACCCTCATAAATCCATCCACCAGACTGTTCTGCCTCCTCATCAGGGAGCATTCAGCCTGAGCAGGCTTCTGGCTCCTCTTCTTGTGCTTCTTACAGCTTTTATGTTATTAGTTTTGGTCAAACACACGTAAGATGTAAGCTTTTTTTTTGGATTGATCCCTTTGATTTTTGCAAACAGCCACTAAATAAAGTAAGACTAAGTTATTTAAACAGCAGTTAATCAGACAAGTGCTTTAAAACAAAACAACAAAACAATGGTTATGATGGGACAGCACACACTGAGGCATATTAAATAATGTTGAACACGTGATGGAAATATGACATATCACACTTTTTTTTTTCTCAGCTTCACATTATGATTTATTATTTATTTCTTGTTTCATCGCACTTTGTTGCACTGAATTTCTTGATACATCAATCGTTCCACTTCAGCCAAGCATAGATTATAATTAGTTTTTTTAAATATTTCAACTTTTCAAATTCAAAAGACTAAAAACAACATTGTGAATATGATCTCGGGTTTTTTTTTTTTTTTCAGCTGAGCCTGATGACACTGAACATGAAACTGAAGGTTTCGTTTGAATAAATGCTTGCTTGTTGTTTGTGTAAATCTGTGATTTTTTTTTTTTTGTTTTTTTCTGTCTGAAACTGTCCTGGGAACACAAATGGATTTGAAGAATTTGCTCATTCAACACAAATTCATGTTGTCTGCCTGCTGTCACTGTTGAACAAACACACACACATACACACACACACGATTCATAGAGATACCGTGAAGTAGCGAGTTGACAATCAACTGATATTACATAACATAAATGTAATATATTAACATAAAAACAACCAGTAAAAAAACTAAACAAATATTAATAAAATAACCGTTTTTAAGCCTTTATAAGAAGTGACATGTATTCCTCCCGAAGCCTTATTTTACTCTTTAATGTTTTCAGCCTGTAACGACCATATCAAACCAAACACAGTGTCCTTCATGTCTCCACCATTACATCTAATTAAAATATATATTCCAGATGTTTTGTGCATCATGTTGTAAATATTTCCCTACTGGCGTTGAATTTTATGATGATATGTGGTTTGTAACAGAGAAGCTAATTTCACATGAGATCATAAATACTATCTCACACTAGTCAGGGTGCAAAAGCTTTCTATAAAAAAAAATTCCCCAAAATGTCATAAATGTGAGACAGCAGATGGCACTTTGGTACAATCAATAAATAATTTATTATAGTTCATGCCAAATCAGAACTTTTGATAAATTAAACAATAAGAATACAAGAAAATGTATTTTGTTGTTCATGGACTATTATTATTTTTATTTATTTCTATTTTTTTTGTAAGGACATCATTTTGGCTTATTGTATACAATTTAAGTGCTGTTTTATGTTTGTTAGTTTCGTGGCCTGGGGTTGAAGGAATGATGAAATGTGTGGATTATAAGTATAAGTAACAGCCTGACATATTTGGTACCTTCAGAAACTCTGGGATCATGTCCAGAACTTAATTTAGGTTTTTTGACCGTCCCTTGACGCACACCTGGATATGGTTTATGATATTTCAGGCCTGGATGTGGTTGGCCTCTCATTATAACATCATTTTTCAGTTTGACTGGTCCTCTTCTTGCAAATCTACGTAAGTTGTGAAATTCAATAAAAATAAAAAAAATGTGAAAAAAGACTTGGAGCCACATTAGGGCTGCAACTAACGATTACCCTAAACCTAACCATTTCCTTATTGATGAAGCTGTTATTTATTTTCTTGATGAATTGATCTGGTAATCCTTAGTCTATTAAATATCAGAAAATAGTGCAAATGACCAATTCCCAGTGTCCAGTTTCACTTCAAAGTGTCCCAAACCCACAAATATTCAGTTTATCACATATGACAAACAAAAGCAGCAGATGTCACATATGCAACCAAGTAATGTCAGAATATTGTGAAAATTTCAATTCAAAACAATTCCCTAAAGCTCTATAAATTGTTCATTTCATCCGACAAATAATCTAAAACCTAAACTTACATTATTCAGTTTACACTCGACTACATTTGATATAAACATTTCTCACAGACAAAGTTAATATCTACAATCCAAAATCCAAAAATATTTAGTCATATGAAAAAGGAAAGTGTCAAATTCTTGAATTTCAGTAGCTGGAAAACAGAGAATGTTTGACCTCATCAATAAATGTATTATAATATTGTATTATTGTTTGATCACTTTTCTCTCAAGCAATTTATTGTTTCAGCACTAGTTAGAAGTTTAAATCAAGGTAAGAACAAGGAGGTCGGTGCAATGGTTTGTCAAAGAGGGTCCTCACAAGTATGGAAGTACATATGTGTACGTGCATGTGTGTGTGTTTGCATCACGTGACTACACTGACTAAACAACAGAAAGTGAACATGGCAGCTGCCATGCTGCACAAACTCCCACTCCTTACACACACACACACGCACGCAAACACACGCACGCACACACACACACACACACACACGAATTTGTAGAGAAAAAAAAAAAAGAGAGAAACATTCAAATACAATCACCTACTGTACAAACTATACACACTTGGTACAAACAAACACACACACACACACATATTGTCCGGCTGACTGGCTCTCGAGAACTCACTGTCTCAACAACTGATTCACAAAGAGCCTGAAATAAACAAGCACCACAGAGGAACGAGTAAGGCAAGAGAGACATACAAGGACACAAAAGAGAGAGAGAGAGACTTTCAGAGAGAAGGTGTGTCTGGAGGGGGAGGTGTGTGGGGGTGAGGGGGTGAGGGATCATTTCAATCCCATTATAACGTTTATATTAAGAGGAGTAATTACGCAGCCCTTCATTAGGATTTAGTTCTTCCTGAGACTCGCTGGAGGGGCTGAGAGGACTAAAGAGCAGAACTGCAGCCGTCCAAAAAAACAAAACAACCGGCTGTGTGTTGACACACTCACACAATTATTTTAGATTTCAGAGGCTCACTTCTACACTTTGTATTATGGGCGCAATCACATCAATGCAAAAATATATAGCTTCTGTGCAAAAGTAAGCACTTCCAGAGCAGGGATTAGAAAAAGTCAAGTTAAGACTACAGTTAGCCACAATACTACTACTGAATCTAGTTTTGCACCAACACTATCTTCTTTTAAAAATAAGCTGAAAACATTATTTTTAATTTAGCTTTTAATTCGTTTTGTGCATGTGTGTGTGTGTGTGTGTGTGTGTGCGTGTGTGTGTGCATGCGTTGATGCATGCGTGGTGTCTGTCTTTCTCTGTGCTTATTTTCTACTGTTCTATCACTCTGTAAAGCACTTTCAATTTGCTGTTGAATGATATTGTGCTATAGAAACAAACGTTCACTTGATTGAAATATGGTTTAAAAGATGGAAACACTGCTGCGGCTCATGAATGCAACACGCAGCACTTACTTGTTGTCAATATTATTTTTAATATGTGTGATAATGCAAGTCTGGAATCAAAACCATTAAGTCTGTGAGCAAAATACATTCAAATAACCGCATGGAAACAGGTATGTTAATTATAAATTATGTGTCTGACTGTCAAGACTATGTGGTGGAAATAATAGTTATGTGCATGTTTTTTTTTTAATGTTTAAATCATTTTAAAGCCTATATTATATAAAGTTAGCGACTAGCTGGTGAGCACAGCCATGCATTCAGAAGCTTGGGCTAGATATTTCCCTCAGGAGTTGATGGAGAGCAGAGCAACACAAGATAATAAAAAAAAAAAAAGGAGTGAATGTTGGATGTACATCAATCAAATAGACGTAAACACGACTCCAAGCGGCCCCGTTGAGCTTTGCCAGTCAATGACAGAAGCAAGAATTACACAACTGAATGTTACATGACAACAACTTCAGTCACAAACCCCGACCGTGCGCATTTTAAAAACATATAACCCTTAAACATCAAGGACATGAGAGGACAGAGACAACTGACGGCTTTATGGAAATGCTTTCAGATATGCCAAATATATTTATTAAATATGTGATGGAAATAAACTAATTCTCGAGGTTCGTGCCCTTTCTAATATGTTAAAGCAAAGAAAGGCTTTACAATAATTGCTCTTTAGTATTTCACACTTTTAAGCAATATTTTAAAACAGTTTCTTGTTTTTAATGCCCAGCTAAATCATTGACTGGCTCCAGTGACTGAAGTGTAATGCTGGCAAACCCACAAAGGATTATCATCCAAGTCTGCAAAATTTATCACAGCGATATGGAACATTTTGTCTTGTGTAGTGTTGATGACTGTTGAGAACATTTAAAAGAAATATATATTAAAGTTGAATAACTAAAAGAAATCTGTCACAGGCCACCCATGGATGAGGGCATTTTTCTCTATAAAATCATCTCTGTTCCCCACCATATTTATAACTCACTACAGTTCCCCCTCTCACACATTTGGTCTATCCCATGACATCAGCAATGACATCAGTAAGGGCATAAACTGCCTCTTCTGCCTCCTCAAAGTAAATTAGAGCAAGGAAAACCTTGAATTTAGCTTGATAAAAGTGATTAAAACGATACATATAACTGGAACTGAACACTACCTAGTTGCTACAGAATAAACATAGATTTGTGGCTCTATAAACAAACACATATGATCATGTTATTTGTAAGTGACAGGAATTGGGGGACAAAAACGGGACACTTTGTCAAACAACTTATTTATCTTCTCAGTAAAACCCGTCTTCTGCTGATGACAACCAACACATTTAACTGAAATGAAATAGGGGAATATTCTAGTATCTTCCTTCTCTCATACTTTTGTCATCACACTCAATAAATCTGGGCCTGGCTTGTCTGTGTAAACAGTCTAAACTCTCAGCAAATCCATCACTCAGTGTCTGAAAGCCGATTGATGTTTCCACCGAGGGACTCTGTGATTGAGAGCCACTGCTGGCTTACAGCACTGATCCCATATTAAAACTCTGCAGACTTGTTGTACTGCACCATAAATAATTTAAGTCCCACTCTTTTATCAACAGCACTTCATGTACCCCTTGAAATGAAATGAGACGTAAGAAGAGATAAGGAATGATGAGCTAACCAACACTGTGTAAACACGGTGGAGAATTCACAGGTGTCAAATCGATCAGGTCCATTGTAGACATTGTAGTGACTTTATATAGCTACCAAAAAAACAAACAAAAAAAACCAGAACAGGCAAAGCAGGTCAATTCTCTGACCTTTTGAGTCAATATACCAATAAGTAGGCTTTTGTTAAATTACCTCACAGGTGTTTATGTAAGTTTTTACAGTCTTTGCTGCTGCCTTAATGTAGCATGTAGTGTAGGAAAAATCTATAGAAAGCTCAACTTATATCAACATATCAAGAAACAGGATGTTGTAACCATGTGACACAGAGCCAGAGCAACGGTTTTGGGGGGAAGCCCTGTTCCTTTTTTTTTTTTACGACAGGACAAATCCCCACTGCGTTAATGTTCTTGAATAAATGTTTTTCTCACTTTGGTGCAGCCCTTCACTGGCCTGCACAAAGCCCTGAACTCGACCCCCATCTGACACCTTTGGGACGAACCGGAACGCTGTCTGAGAGCCGGCTAACATCAGCCGCTGACCTCGCTAATGCTCTTGTGGCTGAATGAGAGCAAATCCCTGCAGCCAAGCTCAAAAGTCTAGTGTAAAGCCTGAAAGTAGGAAAGTGGAGGCTGTTATAACGGCAGATTAATGCCTTTGGTTTTGGAAGGACATCGCATACTGTGTCCACATACTTTTTGGTTTTATAATGTACTGAGAAAGGTTGAAGTACTTCTTTAATTTCAGGTTTTAGTTGTAGATGGTCACGCTTTGAATGGTTGTTCATGAGGCTACACAAGCCAGGTAATTGAATGCCATGTCTGTTTAGTTTCAATAGTTTTAACATCAGTTGATCATTTTAATGATGACGATGTTTCGATCCTACTTGGATCTTTGCCCGATCAGACGTTTTCATTGATGCCGTTTTCTGATAGCCTTGCACCTACGTGATGTGCATCTACGTAATTACTTTGCTTCAACACTTTATCATTTTAACCATTGTAGAATGACGATAGTCAGTGAACACTAAGCCATAATTGACATTTGTTTGAGCTGTTTCCAGTATCTGAAATGAGATTTGCATCTTCGGGAAAATATCGTCTTTTTAATTGCTTTCAACATCTTTTAAAGTTCATGTTGTTAGTAGACTTTTCTGAAACTTTTTAACAGACTGTGATTCAGATATAAGAACTAACTACGTAATATCTAAAGCCTAAACATCCACCGCAGCCTCCTACTCAAAAACTCTTTTTATCCTTTCAATTATTTAGCTTCAGAAATGGGGATGAATTACTCTTCCATTTTCTGTGTCCAAAAATGGTAACAGTCTCATTATGATTTTAATGGGCTTGTAACAAGAAGGATGAGAGAGCAGAGGATGGAGACGGAGGACTGGAAGGGCGGAGGGATATTTTTACTGTGACATATACTTATTATACTATTTATGGCTTCTTTGGAGAATTTCTCATCAGCAGTTTGGCTTCAAAATCCACAATTTCAGATCTACTGTAATGACATTATTTTAGAGACACAACTGAATCACAGTAGGGTTTTTTTTTTGTTTGTTTTGTTTTGTTTTTTTTAACGGATACCTGGTTAATTGGGTCATACGGTAGCATTTCAAATTAAAGGGTCTGTTCACATGTTACACAAATTACAAAAGCACATTAGTAGTATGTGTGTATATAGCCATGCTGGTAGCGACTTTATTTGCTGCATCTTCTGCTGACCTAATACAGTTAAATGGAGAACAACAGTAAGTAAAGAAGAACTTTATTCATCTTCTTTATTCATGACGTTTGTTTACCACTGTTTTAACTCACATCTGCTGCACACACACAGTTTGTTAATAATGTTAAAATGATTGCTCAACTTGCTAAAGATACCCAAGACTGTGCTCTGTTATTTCTCTTCAAAATATGCCATATAGTTTGCTATAACATATCAGGCAGGATCAAAAATGAGTAAGAATTTTGTAAAATCACCCTTAAAAAAAAACATGAAGGAAAGCTTCCTAACTCATTTGCCACATAGACAATTTGCAGGAAATCAAAAGTGCTGTTCAGCCAGTGTTCATTTAAAAACTCCTGACGATGTGTTTCCCTCTGCCAACGCTCTCCCCGATAGTTTAATATCACTTACAGTTGTTTATTTATGACCTGCATCCCCGTCTGTGTTCTTAGCTTAATTACTTCAGGGTTATGTGTAAGCACTGACGGAGAGACTGGAGACAAGAGGAGAGAGAGAGATGAAGTGAGAGGAAATGAAGGTGAGAAAAAAAAAGGGAAGAAATGAAGTGAAGTGAAAGAGAAGAGAAGAGAGAGTAAAAGTGAGATGTGAAATCTGTCAGAGCGAGAAGGAGCGACTCAGGAACGGACAAGGTGGAAATGAAAAGATGAAGAGATTTTAACTGAAAAAAAAAAAAAAAAAAACATAATAGGAGAGGAAAATGAAGAGGTATTTTAAGGCTTCTTAAGTGCAGTGTAATCACATGGTGAATGGATGATGGTCATTATAATCACAATATCGGTGTTTCGAGACTATCTGCAGAACAGCTGGTAGAATAACACGGTGCTAAATTAGCTGTCATTTCCTCGTGTTTATTAATGATATTTCTCATGATTGTTATATTGTGCTTCAGACGGCCTTGTAATGATTCAATACGACACACTTAAAGATAGAAATGGGACTGAATGGTAATCTCTCGAATGGTCTACACATGCTGACATTTAACCTTTCATCTAAATGCTGACAAAAATCGTATTTTTAGAAAAAACACAACAAATCAAGCTCACTCCTGCATCAACACAACACACCTATTTATGAAGACGTTTGTATTATATTGTCATTTGAGGCAGCGCAAATTCTATGTTTGAATTTCAGCTAAACTTCAGGCCAAATGTCCCTCTGATGGACTCAGTTTCCCTCTGACGTGACATGCTAAAACCTGTATGTAGAGGTACACGCTACTGGCAGCAGCCATTCAGAGAACAGGACAGTAAGTGTTTGGAGTTTCCTGCGTGGACAGTGCTGTCAGCTGTGATCCATCCTCCATCCAGACTCTAAAGCTAAACATGTCTCTCCTCAGAGCATTGTGCATTAAAACCAATAAAAGCATAATGAAATGGGCGATTCAAGGAGAACGTAAGCCAGAGTCCACAATCAATAATAATAATATGTATTTTCTCTTGACTTAAGTATTTGCAGTCAGGGATTCTGAACTTTGGAAGAGCCTGTCCAGGGAAAAACAATTGGCAAGAAGTGCACCTTCTGTTATAACTTTTATTTACATTTAAAGTGATAATGTCAGTTTCTTGTATTTTTTTTATTTTATTTATTTTGTCTCCATCTTTGCTGCAATAGAGGTTATTGCTGTGTTTCTGCACTGAACTCCTGGGGATCATTTGTCAATCAAACTGTGGTTACGCCTCGTTTTTTTTCTTTCTTTTGGATTTCTGGTTGAGTCATTTCAAGTAGTAATATATATATTTGCAGCTGCCATGGTTTAACTTTTTCAATTTGCCTTTGAGGCTCCCTGTGATACCATGGTAACCATAGCAACCACAGTGAGGAAAAGTATACATGTGAACTGAGTTGATGGAATAGTTAGACTAATAAAATGTAAAGGATGCTTCTAATGAAGAAATCAAGACTTTCTGACTTCCTGTCATTGACACTCAGCCCCAAGACTCAAATCAAACTAAAAAAACAACTGGGCACTATAGTTTCCAACAAATTTTACTCTTTGGACAACAGAGCTCTGTGCAACTTCTACTGTACTTCACCAGCATGTCACTACATTAATCTGAATGCTATAGTTAACAGCCACATTAACTACATACTATATGTACTATAAATCTTAGATACAAAACATATGACCAGCTGAAATTTCACCTATAACAAGCAATGACCTCTGAAAGAGAGCACGATTGAACTGAGTATGACCCACACACACACACACACACACACACACACAGAACAACAAGTACAGAAAGTAGACAGACAGAGTGTGTAATAATGCTGAATGAACAAGAGGCATCTGTAGTTCCCAACAGCAGGTTTCTCTCTTATTTGCCGTTTAAGCTAAAGTAGAAAACAAACATTAAGGGAATACATCAGTAACAGTAATGAAGAGTTGAATGTGCTGGGCAGTTTCCATAAAGGCCTCAAGATGTTGTAAATGTAAATGTAAATGAGAAGATGGAGAGCTGAGGATATTTTTTTTTTTCGATTAAAAAAAATCTGGTGTAAAAACATTTTATCAAGATGTAACAGAACTTTGGTACGACTAGAAAGCAATGCAGTGGACATGAAGGGTAAGACGGGTCTACTCTGCTTCTAACACGCCACTACAAGGTCAAACCTTTGTTGAGTCAGTATCCAAAGGAAACACCCCAAGCAGCTCGGCGAAAAGGTGTTTAATAAGCACAAGTCAGCTTTAAATCTGCCTGTAGCAGGATATCGGATGCAAGAAGGACACTAGAGAAGCAGGTCACCAAGAGAGTTTTGACAACTCCGAAGGAGTTACAAGCTTCCGAGGTTGAAATCGGAGAGACTGTTTATACGACGGCAGATGGCCGAGTGCTTCACCAGTCGCAGCTTTATGGGAGAATGACAAAGAGAAGGCCATTAACGCCCCCCGCCCCAAGATTAAGCAGCACATTACACTGCACATCCTCATAAAGATACCATCCCCTCTGTGAAGCACGGCGGTGGCATCATCGTGCTGTGAAGGCGTCTCTCTGCAGCAGACCCTATAAGGCTTTAGAGGGTAAATTGAATGCAGAAAAATATGGGAGGAAAACCTGATGCAGTCTGCCAGAAACCTGCTACTTGTTAGAAGATGTGTTCTCCAGTAAAGACCTTCAGGATCAAGCCAAAACTGTACAGGGTTCATGGCTTTAAAAAAAAAAAACTGACTTAAAGCTGTAATTGCTAAAGGCGCATCTACCAAACTCTGACTTCAATATTTAGGCAAGCAAGTATTTTGTGTTTGACATTTGTAATTAATTTACATTGGGAGGGAGAGAGAGAGACCAGAAGAAAGATGACAGAAAAAGAGAGCAAGACAGAGGAAGGAGGAGCCAAACATGACAGAGTCAGAGACAGAGAGAGAGACAGAGAGAGAGAGAGAGAGGCGTCAGGGAGGGAGAGAGATGGGATGACATCACAGCACATCGATGAGGTAACGTCTGTGACATAGAAGCTGCACACATAGAACCGACAGTCACTGTTCAGCTCGATTGGAGCTGTGGCTCACAACTGTTAAACAGACTGGCAATGAAAATGAATATGATATATATATTTATATATATATATATATATATATATATATATATATATATATAAATAATCAAAACAAAACTTTACAATGGAACAAAATTCACTGCACCTTTGTTGTCATTTTTCTAAACATGTCAACAATGTCAACACAGTTTGTTCTTTACAATCACAAACCACCTAATCACCTCAGAAAGGCAACGATGCAGAATAATTAAAAAAAAAAAAATCATCACAATAGCAGCAGCAACAGGCTCCAAATGTTTCCATATATTCAAATAGCTTTCTAATTCAGTGTCTTCTCATCATTTGGCACCAAAATAGAGTTCTGTTGTCCATTCATGAGAGTGAATACATCTGTTTAAGTTACTGCGTGAAAGCAGCTTCATTAAATGGAAATACCCAACAATGTCTTTTTTTTTTACCTGCTATCTGCATGTGCTAGCTGCCTCTTTATCTATCCTGAAACAACATAGATTGTGTAAACTGTTCAGGGTGTTACAGCCAAATGTGGCAAAAAATAAATAAATAAATAAATCAGGGTTTAAGAGCAAGAAGAGACAGATGTTGCTATTTGACAGCAGGATGTGTCTTGTCTGTTGTCTTTAATTCTATATTGAGTCTGTCTATGTTGATTGAAGATGCTCTTTTGCTTCCATCTGCTGGTTATAGTCTGAAATGACACCACGACTAAAACTATTATTAACTGGAGAAGCATTAATGTAAATCTAAATAAATACTCACTGTGATGATACATACACAAATAAGCTAATAACCTTGATACTGGCCTTGCTCAATTTAGGGGTTCATAATGGTTTATTTTGTCACAGTTGTCCCTGTTGGACTCAATCCAGAAGCATCACTGTGAATTATTACTCAAATATCTAGACCAGTATTCACTGCGGTTGGGTTTGATCCAATTAGTTTGTTTTGTTTGTTTAGAGACTCCAGCTGCGTTGGTTTCATGACTAATGAAGACTCACAGCCTCGAAAATGTTTTGGTATAAAGTATGTTGTATATTATGTCTTTGTGATGAATGGAAATTGAGGGATGGTTTTAGATTTTATTTTTTTTCTTCACAGAGCAGCTGTATCATCTCTTTTGCTCACTCCTTTAAGCTGTGTTTTATCGAGGGAAGAACCTCATATCTGGCTATATGAGCACACAATTAGTTCATATTTGTAAAGAACTGTGTGTGAATATGGCATAAGTCAAATCTGGCTTGGATCACTTTTGAGCTCATTTCAAAACTATAGTGGATGTAAAAAAAAAAAAAAAAAAACAACCTGAGATTTTCATTCAGTCTGTCTCTGCTTCTTTTTTTTCAAGGTCATGCTGGTAGTTTCCAACTAGTAAAGCAACTGAAGGTTAGCACACATATATATACAGCACACCTTGCACACATACAGTATTTGCAGGATTCAGTGACTCTATTAAAGGACAGTGCCATGACGTACTGTGTTTTTTTTTGTTTTTTTTCCTGCCACAGCATACAGATCTGCTGGCCTGCGTTTTCCTCTACTAAAAGTACTACTATCTTACAGAACAGCAGTGTGTTTAAAAATTGCACTATTGTCAGTTTGCAGGCTCAGAGAACCAATTAGCTGGTCAACTCTACCACACAAACTCAATAGTTAAATTAAGGCAGAGTTTAATCGAAAATAAAATACTTCAATAATAAATTCATCAATAAAATGTGTTTTCAATTATAGCAAGAGTCTAGAACTGACCTCAGTTCTGGTCATGAAATGAAATAAAACAGTTCTGTGGCCACTGCTTATAGTATATTCTATAAACCTAAACGTCAGCGTTCTTAGGTCGTCATTTGAAGTCCACAATTACATCAGAATACATTTGCTAATTAAAATACTTTTAGTTAGAGACTATGTGTAAAAATAAAATAAACGACTCTTACTGCAGCACATTACATATATATTTAAAAAAAATCAGCTCAGAGATTGGTTTAGATCTTAAATCATTACACAGCCAGTGATTAACTGTTGCTGCTTTCACAGCTGATTGTTCAATGCTTATTCTTAAACACTGTAAAGGTAGTACAGTGAGTGACAGTCTCACTAAGTACAACACACACCAATAATTGATTCCCGCAGCCCTGGATATATTTTACAGACAGAAGAGAAAGTCAAACCACAGCAGAAAGCTGTTGTCATATTGCTGCTTTTCTGCATCATTGATGTGCATCAGACCGGGCACAGAGGGCAGTGGAGTATCATAACATGGTGACACACATTAAAATATAGCTCCTACAGCTCCTGCTTTTGCTTACATGTGACAAATGTCTTTAAAATGCTTTTAGTCTTAAGGTAAATGTGTGTAAAATGTGTCTTGCAAGTTAAAAGCCAGGGATTTTTTTTTTAAGTTACCTCTACTTCCTCCTCGTGATGACATCAGATTGTTTGCACACGCCCACAAATGACAGTCCGTTCTGTAGTTTTTGTGAAGGGTTGTTCACGTTGTCCTCTATGCATATTTCGGATCAGATTCAGGCTCGAAAATGATTAAAAAAACGCAAAACAGAAGTGAAATCCTACTACTACTGTTTGTTCCTGTAGCCTCCATACCTGTTCAAACTGACCAATCAGAACAGAGTGAGGCCTTAAAGAGACGGGAGCTAAAAACAGCCTGTTGCAGACAGAGGCTGAACTTAGGGGCCAGCATAAGATCAATCCTTATTTGAACTGTAAATCATGGACATGATCCAAATATTATATTCAATGAATATAATATAAACATAATATAAATAAAGACCCAGAAATGTGCATGATACAGAGGAGTGAGCCTCCTCTAAAAAGGAAGAAATGTGATGCAACAAATAAGCACAATGTGACAACATGTGTTCACTTCATATTGTTTTTCTAAACACCTGTTTTATGCCGTAGTGCCAGCGGATTTCCCCCCAGCAGGATGTTTAGAGCTGAGAACTCTCTCTCTCTCTGCCTCTTTATCCTCACCTCTCTCCACCATTTTCTCCATTTCCTGCTCCCCTCTCGCTTTATTGTGCTCACCCTTTTAAGCCCCCATTCCCCTCTGCCATGTCAACGATATCTGACCTTTGACACTTTGACAGAATAATCCCAGCATTGTTTTCACATTTCAGCCCAGATGAGCTGCACATAGTGTCTTTACCATAATGTCAACTAAATTGTTTCTCCTAATGGGATTTTTTTGTTTGTTTGTTTGTTTGTTGGTGTTTTGTTTATCCTTTTTTTTAAGCCTTCATGCTCTTTGTGGTTTGGTGTGTATGGTATTTACACTGACGGTTTCATGTTTCCACATCACATCTGTCTAATATGCATACTGGACCACGACTATACCTCCAAACTAGTTGTGATGTTACAAATCCTGCTTATAGGTACACACCCAGAAATAAGCACAGAGAAACTTTCACCCCTTCTGCACATGAAAAATGAAACACATTGAAAACAGCCTGGTTGTATCAAACTCTGTGACGAAAAGACATCCAAGAGAAGTAATAATACCCGAAACATATGGAGAACTTTAAACATATGGAGACTGTTAACAGCGCTAACATAACCTGCATTACGGCCAAACTTATGCTGTTGTGGACAGACTCAAGCAAACAAAAAATAAAAGGGTATTGCTTTATTTTACAGGTCCTTCATTTCTAAATGACCTGTAAAATGTATATATATGAAAATATTGGATGCAAATCATTAAAAAAACAAGTTCAGACAGAAACAAACATGCTGTACATCAGAAGAATAAGGTCATAGTGTCCAACGCTCAAAAACTACATTCATACTCATTCAACTCATGGATTTGTGGAGCTTTCCAACTAGCAAAACAGGAAAAAAAGAAACTATGATCATCCCCAAACCCATCCTTTAACCCTGTTGTGCATACTGTTTCCATAACAACAGAGGTCATTTAACATTATCAAACCTTATCATTTGAACCCAAAACCATTTTTTTTTTATCATTACACAATGATTTGTCACAGTTTTGGAAAGCACCAACAAATGACATCGTCCTTCCGATTACTTCGATCAGGGTTGCCAGATTAGAAAAACCCCCCTCTGAGTCGCTCCGGAGTCACATAATCAAATAACGTATTTGGACATTTAATTTGGAAAACTTATTGCATTAAAAACAAGAAAAACAAACTGCTGCATTTATTAATATAAACTGTTTAAATATATATATATATACACAGTATATATATATATATATATATATATATATATATATATTTCAACATGTCTATTCGCTTTATTTCTGCAGTGCTTTGTGCAAAACAGTCAGCAGCAGTGACATAAATGTATCTACAGTCTGAAATACAGTACAGTTTCACAATAACCTCCTGCCAAGTGTCCAGGTCACAGGCTGTGGTCTGGTGGATCTCTTGGCTTTAGCAAAGCAACAATAAAAACCTGGATCTTTCTGGAAGCTCTTATGGCTTCTAACCCAGGAGCAAAATACTAGTTGAATTAACTTTAAATACTTAGACTTTATATCTAACTGCTTGCTGTCCAAACCAAATAGTGCTTAAGTCATCTGAGCTGCACTTGGGACTAAAAAACATCTCATACACTGGAGAGGATCTACAAACTGCACAAAGGCTTCAGTTGATTCAGTGAGACACACTTTTCTTTTTCTGTTACTTTTCTTTTTAAAACTTGAATATATCTCCCTTTCCTCTATTCTTACCTACGCAGATATTTACACATTTTTTCTTTCTTATTCTTATTCTTTTTCTTCATGGACAAAGCAGCAGCAGCTGCTGGTCTTAGTTATCCTCACGCTCACAAGTGTGGACTCAAGCCACAGATGACTTGTTTAGTGCTTTAAAACTATAGTTTATGATTTGAAACTTGACCTATGACTGGAGTCCGGAGAACTGAGAAGATTAATGTACAGTGGGACACGCCTGAGATGTGGACCCTCGTGATATGAACTCTATTCTGAACGGAGTCATGAATCTGATGACTCTAACGTGACAAAATCAAATGAAACAACGTGATTTTGACTTAAACACGAATGACTTGTGACTTCCTTTAAGACTTTAGCCTTTAATAATCTCCCTAAATTAAAAATAAAAAATGTGCTAAATTCAATCTTCCTAAATAAATATGATTGTAATCATGTCACAGATTAAACACAATACATGATTTCGCCATGTTTGTTTGAGAGTATTAAATACACACATTGTATAAAAAGTATTTCTTATTTATGTAATTTTACTAAACTGTCAATTTAAATTTAATAAAAGGTGTTTAATTTCTTTTTTTGGGAAGGTTAGGACTTATATTTGACTTGGGACACTCATATTACATATTGAGGGTTTTTAAACTTTAAATATGAATATTACCATACCAAGTATTAAAACTTACTATTAGGTTTTATTGTCAACATTAAAAATGAAAATAATATTGTTAACAATACTGTTACACAAACATCTTCACTCCAGTCATTTAAACCGCCAAATCCAAAATCCTTCTAGTTCATGTTAATGTTTTAAAAACCCAAACGTAAAAAATTCTTGGAAGTGGATCAGCGTGATATGAGCTCATTCATTGTTTTTATCCATGTCTGAGTGAAGAAGCCTCGGAAATCTCTTTCCACTATTGCTGGAAATGTCCCTTTCCAAATTAATTAAACGTTTTCAGGAGAAGCAGCTGCTCGCAATTTGTCATGACTGACAATCAATGAGTAATTGATAACAGGTGCATCCTGGTGACGACGTGGACTAAGAGGCTGTATGCAGTTAACACATCATCCTGGACACAAGTCTGGCATCTTCTTCCCATCGTTCTTTTACATTTAACAATCTTATAAATACATTTAATGACAAAGAAAAGAGATTATTAATCTACTTATGAATAACATAAGGATGTCAAATAGATACGGACACTTCTTCTTCTTCATACATTTTGCACTGAGTCACTGAATGGTTTTTCTTAGACCAAATAAAAAGATGAGATAATGACTTTTTTCTTTTTTTGGTCCAAATGTTCAGCAGATCAGCTGACTATAACTACTGACCACTCATTGAAAGGTAACAAATCTGGTTCCTGCAGTAAATGTCACATCCATCCAGCTGTGTTGTGTCGTGTCACCCTGTTGCTGTTTGGTTCCGGTTCTGGTTTGGTGTCCGCTGAATCGTTGTGTTAGCCGTAACGGCTTCGACAGGCATCCAAGATTTTTTTTTATTGCCCCCTTGTCTGAGGCCAAAAGACGCAGCCGACCACACATTCAGAATCTCGAGTCAACACCGCAGCTCCCAGAGGCTTCCATGTTTCTGGGCTTCACATTTGTTGGACCAAGAACCTTCTTACCACTCAAGTCACACCTAAAACTAACTGTACACACACACACACACACACACACACATTTAAAAAATACAATAAAATATACATGACAAAAAAACAAATCTATTGTCAACCTAAAGTTTCCCTCCATGTTTTAAGACATAATAAAATGAATAAATGAATAAATGGTGATTTTTTTTGTGTCTGTTTCCCACAAAAAAGTTCAATAAACTAGTTAAAATATCTTGAAATTACATGTGTTACTTAGATTTTATTCATATATTGATATGCGTATGTGATTGGATGAATTAATACTACTGTACAAAGCGAGGATGACTACTGTTCATTCTGTGTCCTTCTTATTTATCACACCAGAACCTGTGTGTGTTGTGTGTGTGTGTGTGTTGTGTGTGTGTGTGTGTGTGTGTGTTTCCTGTTTTCCACTGAGCTGTGATGTCCCCATAAGGTTACAAATATACAGCAGGAGGAAGCAGTAGTAAGCAGCAGTGACGTCAGTTTGATGTGTGATCAACAGCAGCACAAGAAGAGAAGTCATGGTTAAGGTCAAGGTATCATGCACACACACGCACACACACACACACACACCATGAACGCATTAACAGAGCTGGACACAGATTGGGCAGCTTCAGATTCAGCCATGCTGCAGCTGTCCCTGCAGAAGAAAGACACGGGAGGGGAAGGAAGGAGGAAAGGACGAAATCACTCATTCACTTATTTTTAATTTTTGTTTCACCATGTCGTCTCTCTATTAGAAACAAGGTTTTATGTTTTTTTTTTCATATATATATATATATATATATATATATATATTCCTATTTATTTAAGATAATTGTGAGCTGACTGGTACTAAAATCCTGATTTTGTGTGTCTCCTTACTGCTTTTTATTTAACTAAAATCATGTTTTATACATTAGTTTCTATTTCCTTTTTTTTAAATTTCCTGCTTTTAATGCTGTTTGTGCAGGTCAAACTACAACCTACAGGGACAGCAAAGAGATGACAGAGAGGAAAAATATGAGTTGAAAGGTAGGATGGTAAAGGAAATAGGTAAATGGAGTTGGGGTGAGGTGTGGAGAAAGACAGGATGAGGGAGAAGAAAAGAGAGAAAGAGGATTTACTTTGAGATGTGTGTGAGGAAAAGATTACGACTGATAGTGTTTCCTACAGCTATAAGAGTTTGTGTGTGTGTGTGCATGTGTGTGTGTGCTGTAGACCTCAGTGAGCCACACCACTACACTAGCTGTCATGTACTTTGTTGAGAAATGGCTCCAAAGACAAATAACATGAATGTTTTCAGTCTCAGGACAGTAGCTCTGGGTAAGGCCACTGTGCTACACGTGACAGTCGCTTTACTACAATGTAATGTAAGAACTGGAAGATGTATATGTGACATGTAGCACAACAAGCTAGTAACGGTTCCGTCTGTGTTCTCGCACAGTGGCGTCCGCCAGAAATACACAGAAAATTGCCGACCATATCTTTTAACAGAAGCTGTGGGTTTGGCCCTAATGTTTTACATATTTTGATGAAAATGTAAGTCTATGGAACACAAAAACCACACAGATCAACAACGAAGGAGCGGATTGTGCTGCAGCAGTGATCTGAGAAGCTTCTATGGATGTTTTGAACACATTTTCTGCTGTGATTTTAGGTGACTATTAAATCCAAGATGACTCTGTAAAGGAGTAAACTAAATCTAACATCTGCTCTATTTTTATCAGGAAAGAACAAAATATTCAGCTTACAGATCTAGCCATCATAGGTTGATCACTTTTTAAAAACGATTTTTTTTTTTTTTAAATCAAGGCTTTTCCCATTTAGGATTTAACATTTTTTTTTGGTGAGGATTCAACAGCATCTGGCATTGAGTCGCTTTGGAAGTTACTGCTGTCTCCAATTTAATCTGGTGATCAGGTTTCTGATCTGCTGTGTAAATTGGCTTGGGTTGCGGCGGACCTGTGATAAAGTCCACATCGTCCAGAAACCTGGAAGCTCCTCGAAGCCGCTGAGAGTTGTAGGTCTCCTGGGAGTCGAGTTGATTCCAGGCGTTTGGCCTGGTGGTTCTCTTGGCTTCAGACCTGACTATTAGGAGGTTCAGTCAAGGTTTGAGGGTTTGGAAACTCAAGAATTGATGCTTGTGCTTGGAAGGTTGTTGGTTTGAATCCTTACACCATGTGGGAACACCTGGAAAAACATAGTCAATAAGTAAAACTCTTCCATCTGTCAAACAACTGCTACCAAATTACCTGTTTAGCAAAAACACTTTAGACCTACTTGTTTACCAGATGTACCTAAAGCTCATAATGAACATGCATGTGTATAACTGAGTTTTTATCATTGAAGACATTTTGACATGTGAAAGTAGGAAAAGCACAGGTGTAAATGGTATTATGATGAAGGGCTCACTGGACGCTATTGATAAAGATAAAAAAAAAAACACGAAATGACCTGATCAATGCCTAATCGAGATCAAACATGAAAGGTAATTTCCCTTTACAGATGTCGAACATGGCCGCTTACACAGAACTGAGAACACAGATGACTTCAGCAAATATTACAGATTACATAGAGGGAGGAGGAGGACAAAAGCAGCAGAAAATGACAGAGTGAGAGATCCATAGACAGACAGACAGAGAGAGAGAGAGAGAGAGAGAGAGAGAGCGAGGTGCCCCTGTGTCCCTGGTCACTCCAGTGGGTAACCACACACTTCATCCCATGGCTCCAGACACACACACACTTACACGCTGAAGCCAATGATATGTTGGGAAACGTAGTGAGGGGGAAACCTGAGAAGGGGAAAACTGAACGAAGAAGAAAAACAATAACAAAGAAAGACCAAAAAAAGATGGACAGACTGTCTCCGTGTCACTATGTCTTTTTTTTTTCCTCTGCTTGTCCATCTTTGCATAGTGTATCCTAACACTGTCAATTATATCGTAATACATTTTATGCAAGAAACAAGAATGACACTCAGCGTGTATGTACAGAAATTAAATGACATGGGAAACTATTTTTAATGAGTTAAATCAACTTGAAATAATCAAACTTATTCATTTAAGTTATTGCAAACAATTAGTTAATTCCATCAACTTTCTATAGACATAGAAAGGTCTCAGGTTCCTATAAGACCTTCACTCTAATTGGTTCCAGGTAGGGTCCCATACTATTGCTGCTGTCCAATGGATATAGACGTACTACTAGTTTGAGGAGAGTGTGAGCTGTGCGACGTGCAGAAAAACACGAGGTGTTCTTTGTACAGTAAGCACTGTAGGAACAAGGAGGTAAAAATCTCATGGAACAACAACTGATGAATGACCGCAGCGTCTCATTTAGAGCCGTTATAATGTGCCAAACTGATGGAAAAAATGATATTTCTCAGAGGATGTTTTTCATAGCTGGTGGCCATAAAATCCCCCTGTGATACGATTTAAGCATCCAGTTATTCACAATGAGAACAATACTTCTAGAACCTGCTGTTCCAAACGTTTTTGTTGATTGGGACGCAGAATGTCCTCTGGCTTTTCGTCTCATCATGTTTTCCTTTTTTTTTTCTGTAACCCTTTTCCATGCTCTCTCTGTCTTTCTGTCTTTTCTGCCCCGCTTCTCTACATTAAGTTTCCCACACTCCTTTTCTCTCTGTCTGCTGGCAGTCATGTGCAATGCTTACTACGGCGTCATGCTGGGTCACCACGCCACACACACACACACACACTCCCACGCGGCGTCAGTGCCTGTTATAGTGACAACGCCGCGGACAAAACCAACAACAGACAAATATATAAAAATGGGCTGAAATTCCATTTAATTTTAGGAGATTTCCACATCAGTGCTGCTCTCATAAACCCAGTGTTTAGACACGCATGTAGATTTAGGAAAACCAGGGGAGCCAGTAAGATAAATAAACTGAATTATAACAGAACGTTCTGGAGACGTGCATCCTCAAATAGCATGGGTACTTTTGTCACAAGTTTAAAAATAGATGTTCAAGACCACAGTCCCTAAAAAAAGGTCCTCATCTGTTCTCACACAGGCTGCTGCCTTTCATTGAGGTCTCGTTTTTTCTTCTTCTCTAGTTTTCTCTGCTTTTCCCACATTTTTCTGACATTCCAAAAGTTCTCATCTTTAATGTTTTTTAGAAATGTAAGGGTAGGACACAATGATTAGACAGAATAAAGAAGAAGAAAAACCAGGAATGATTGAATCAGAAACAAGGGAATATGAAAAAAAGAAAGTTTGAGTAGGATAAATATGATTAATAAAATAAAAAAAAAAAGGAAAAATACATGAACAAGGAAAAAAGATGAGAAAGTAGGGCTACCTCCCACCAAGCCTGATCTCAATGGAGATCAATGGTCTTGCCTTTTTACCATTTTATATTCTTGTTCCCTTCACTATTTGATGTTTTCCCATTTTTTCATCAATGTATTTTTCTCATTTTCCCATTTTTATATATCACATTCTGTCATACATTTCAAGAAACTACACGAAATGGCTGAAGGGAAATAAAAACCGATCGGATACATGTGACACAGTTTGGGACCAAAAAAGACGAGGATAGAATAAAACTGAACATTTTCTCTGGATTCCTGCTGACTCAGATTCTGGCCCACTGATTAGCCGGTTTGACTGTTTCCACGGTGATAGATGGGTTCCACCAGTCAAGGTTAGTGGTTAAGCTTGCCCGGGATCTGAACCCACAACCCACAAGCCCTTCAAAGCCAAGGCCACCAAACCAGCAGACCTCAGAGGTTTAACACCCACACCTTGGCTCCCACTGAAGACAGAGGGAGGAGGGAGGAGGGAGGAGACAAGGGGGACAAGTGGGAGAGAGGAAGGGAGAGCGAGAGAGAGAGAGAGAGAAAGAGAGAGAGGGGAGGACAGATGGGAGGGAGGAGAAAAAAGACAGACAGTTAAGAAAGTGTTTTCCATCTTCGTGTCTTTCCATAAGTTCTCGTGGACTCGTGAAACATTACTCGAATGTCCTAAATCCCAAAATGTTTAGTAAAAAGCGCTCTTGCTCCACTCATTTTTAACAGAAGATGCTTTCTACGTTGACTGGTGTGAACTGAACTCCCACCATGTATTTCACATCAACCACAGATTCAACAGTCAATCATAATTTCTCCAAAGGCCAAATTGCGCAATAGCAGTACAACACAGGAAACAGAGCTCAAAACAAACACAAGCGCCAAACATAATATACAGAAAAGGTTCAACAATAAATGTGCTTAAAGATATTGATATTTACTTTTTTTTTTTTATTTAATAGAGGGAAACAAAGAGTGCTTGTATTTATTGGACAGAAAATTAGACATAGGACACAAAGATGTGAGGATGTGAGTCATCCTTGAAGCCAACCGATGGGTCCGAGATCACTGACCAGTCAATGTCCATGGTCATGTCATGTTTTGATAAAACTACATTTAACTAATACATTTAATTGTAATTTCATACTCAAACTTAATGAGATTGAAAGTTAAAATGATCAAGTGGACCTGAAATGATGAAATGATGTCACACAACAGGTGTGGACAGGTGATGTTTTATTGTAAATCCCCAGAGTGATGTTGTCAGCAAAAAACGCTGCTGTCGTAAGTAAACGTCCTCCTGTTCACCCTCCGAAGTTCTAACTATCAATCACGCAAGTTCAAACTGTGTGTGCTTTGAGGAGATGAGAAGGAAGGGAGGATGGGCAGGGTAAAGGATAAAAAGAGAGAGGAGGTCAAGAAAGAAGGGAATAACGGGAAGACAGGGGAGGAGAAAAGAACAAAAGTAATGAGTAATAAGTGGAAAATGAAGGAAGTGGAAGGGCAGACAGAAATGATAAGTTATAAATGAGAGAGGAAAGGTGAAAAAAAGAAAAAGGGGAATCAGGAAAAGAGGTGAGAGCAAAAGACAAAGCTCAGAAGGAGGAAGAGGGCAGAAAAACAAAAGAAGAAAAAGAATAAAATATATCGACACGTCTGTTCTGTGGTCAGATGCAGTATATCTGTCAGGAGCTGGTGTCTATTCAAAGTAAAGACAGCTTCACTCGGGGTCAGAGGTCATTTTCTCCTTCCTGTGAGATGTGAAAATAGACGAACTATCACCAGGTTACATTTGACAAAAACACAATTCAACTTCCTCCCGAATGGGGAAATTAGATCCTGCAGTTTGAATCCAACACAGAGGCTGCATTGATCTTTTAGTTATTGTCCTTGACCTCATTTTGATGTTTTCCTTTCTGTACCTCTTACATAATGCCTCTTTTTTTTTCAAATCTCATAACCTGCTTTTGTGATTCACTGTTTTTTTTTGTGTGTGTGTTTTTAGTGTTAGTATTCTACACAGGGTAAAGAGGGTTTTCTTCTGTGACCTCATGTCTCTTGCCGACATTATAACAAGCTGTTAATACAGTAAACCTCCTCTCCATTCCTATCCGCAACAGCCCCTCTGACAGGAAGTGAGTGGAGAGCTACTTCCTTTAGACACAGGAAACAGGAAGCAGTGGGGGTGGAAGGGAGCCTGACGGCAGAGAGGAAGAAAAGAGACCCCCCCTCCCCCCTTCAATGACATCATCCGGTCCATAAAGAGCTGTATCAAAGTTCAGACGATGGTCAAAGTATGGAATAGACGAGCGGGCAATTACACTTCTCTGGGTTGCATGTAAGCAAACATACAAAAGTGTCATCCGAACACGTGTGTTTCTATCATACTGCAGAGTGGAGGTAAAGTGGTTCATTTTAGACCTGCACGTATGCAACAGTGCAGTGGCCGATTTAAGCTTGAAAACACGGCTGTTAAAATGTCTAAAGCCTCATTCGGACAGGACATACATAACAGTGTGAGGTGGGGAATAGAATATTAACAGACCTGCCATGCCCAGTTATGGTTGCTGAGCTATGATTGGACCAATGAGGTTACTCTTTGTATTGTATGATCAATTTTTTGAACCATGAAGATAAAAAACAAACAAACAAACAAACAACTACTTTTATCATAGGTGCTGAGTGAGAAACTTTTAGTACAATGAGTCTTCTTCTATCACCTCTGTGAAAAGTTTTAGTAATTATCTAACATATGATTACTCCATAATGGAAGCAGATGTAGAGGACAGGAGATCAAGCTCTGTAGCAGCTAACTCTTCCTCTGGTTTATATCAATGTGAGGCTTTAATCACTATGACTGTCATGTCTATCAGTGTTTTGAACATCTGCGGTTTTCTTTCCAGCAGAGTTGGCAACAGCAGCAGATACACAAACTATGAACCTCTATACAAGAGCCTTCATTAAAATACACAAGTCAATGTGACAAATCACACTGATAAACACATGGTTAGATGGATACAGTAGATATGTTTACTATAGTACCAAATATAAGTACGTTTATTGAAAAATTAAGACAGTAGAAAGAGATTAAGAGACAGTAATCAAATACTGTATCTGCTCATAAACCACTGAGGCAAGACCTTGAGTGTCAACTGCATCTGTCATCAGATCGCATTTAATGTGTAGCACACGCACGCACGCACAGATGCACACACACACACATACAGTCCATATTTCATGTTCAACAGTTAGAGTCAGAGTGGAAATTCAAAAGCACATAGACATGCAATAAAAGAGCTTTGGTCATCCACACACATAAATTTCCAGTATATTAACACACACACACACACACACACACACATGCACAAATACTGGACACACACACACAGACACACAAAACACAAACCTTCATTTACTTTCTGGACATTTATAGTTTACAGTACTGTATACACAAAGAAGTTGCACAAACTCACAAACAAACACATTTACAGTGTAAACCAGCTGTCATCTCACATCAGAGCCTGTGAATTACACACACACGCACACACACACACACACACACACACAAACGGCAAATGTCTGTGCACGGCTACATGCACAGACATGCAGGCACACACGCACACACACACACACACACAGTGAGTGTGTAGTTGTGGTGACTGATCTGACATCCTAACCACATGTGGCCAATAAAACACCACCGAGACAGAAAGAGACGGGAAAATCCCTCTCTCACTCTCTCTCTAACTCTCTCGCAAAGTCTCTCTCTCTTAATCAACCTCTCTCTCTCTCTCCTAAACACATGGATGTACAAATTCCATTCTCTCTGCCTCTCCCTGCATTTCTTCATTTCTCTCTGGAGTTTTTTTTTTCTTCCCCTCTCTCAGTCTTTATCTCTCAATACATCTTTAATGTCTCTCTATCTCACTCAGCATACAGTCTCACTGTGAGCAACATAATACAGAAGTCACCAATCATCCACTTATTTTCCAAAGAGAGCCCTTAATGGGCGGATTACTGTCACTTCCTTGGAGGGAGCGGGGGAGCTGCTGTTGCTCCTGTTGCTCCTCTGTGCAGTATGTACAGTTTTTCTGTGCTAGAAGAAAAAGATGAAATTATGTGGTAATTGGCATATATTAATCAATATGCAACATACTTTTACATACTTTTACAAGGGGTTACATACTGAAATTATTTCTTGATGGTGAACATCTGCCAAGCTCAGTGACTTCCTGGAGTCTTTTTGTTACCGTAAGATTGTCCAGCAGAGCCTTTTTTCCCCATCATTACATTTTTCTCTTCTTTCTATGTTTCTTTTATTTGTCCTTTTCATTTATTCTTTCTTTTTTTTTCTTGCTTGTTTTTCCCATTTTTTTCCTGTCGTGGGGAAAAATAAATTCTCCACAAGTGAAAACTATTTAAAAGCATCTGCAAATTCTGGAGAAAAATAATTTTAAATTGATTTTTTTAGCAGCCTGAGAAGAGAGAGTGCAAGTGTGTGACTGATAGATAAGATACACTAACGTGGAATTTATGTTCTGCTTTCATGGGAGACATGCTTTCAGGATGAAGTCTTGGATTAACGGTATCTCAGGGAAACTTTCCTGACAGGACGAGTTTGAATCTGTGTGTTGGATCTTCAAAAAGTCATTTTTTCCCTTAAAAAACAGGTGTTGAAAAAAGGAAGGAGGTGGGAGTCGTCTTATATATACGGGCCAAGAATCTTTACAGATTCTAACTCGAGGATTTGTACTGAAACACAGCATTTTTTTTTTTTATAGATTGTTAAAGCAATGTTCACATAACTTGGGAAAGGACAAAACACCTCAAACCAGCAGCCACCAAATATTGTTTTGAGTCATCACTTTGTATGAAACCAACCAAGACAAAACAAAAAAAAAAAAAAAAACTTAGAAACTACATTGAAAATGTTTTATGTTACACAAACACACACCGTGTACACACCCTTAAAACTCACGTGTGTTTATTTCCAGCTGGGAGAAGGGGAATCCAGCCTTGTGTTATCTTTTCCATTCAGGGTAACAAGCAGCGGGGTGAGGTGTTCCCACAAAAATATACACCTCTTCCTCTTCCTCTCTCTCTACACACACACACACATATTGAGGCACACACACCCTTTCCGAACATCCCAAACTTCCACAGGAGTTTCCTCCTCGTTTCTCACATTCCTGTCAGTTACCTCAGCGACACACACACACACACACAGTTTAAAACTCTTACAGTAACACACACTAAATACATGACCTGGTGTAGCAAAACACTTACTCTTGGTGCCCGGTTTGGTTTTTACAGCATAGTTAACATGTGTAAGATCCGTCTGTTCTCCAACCAAGACATAATTAAATATTATGGAAATGTTAATAAAAACGTTGCAAGTCAGACAGGGTCATAAAGGGGTGGGTGGAAGGAGATGGGGGCCTGCAGTGAAAAGGGGGCAAATGGGGTGAAACAGAGCAAACTGTAGTGAAGAAATCATGAAGGCATAGAAAGCTGTGGATTAAAAAAAAAAAGGAACATGAGGAGAAAGTGGGGTGAAACTTGGGGGATAGATGAATAAAGAAAGAAATCAAACCAGTGGGAAAAAGCAGAAAAGGAGGGGGGAGAGAACAAAAAAGATAATTATGGTGGAAATAGAGAGGATTGGAAGATGGAAATAAGAAGATGGGGTAAAGTCAGGATTTAATGAAAGGAAAGACAAGAAAAAAATGGAAAAAGACAGCAAAGAGACAGGGTAAGATAAGGAAATAAATGAAAATAAAAGTGAAAGACGAAGAGGATTTGATGAAAAAGAAAGAGAAGGGGCAAATGTGAGCAGAATGTGATGAAAAGAAGATAAAAAAGCGAAAATAAGAGAAGGATTAGAAGGCCTGAAAAAGAGAACGATGGGAGTAAAACAAAAAAGCGTGACATGACGTGAAAAGTGGTAAATGGGGTGAAAAAGCTAAGAGGAGAAACCATAAAACGGGACATTTAGTTGACATGTGATGAGGAGAAACAGGCATGAGGGAAAAGAGAAAAGGATTAATGTGGAAAGAAGTAACTAGAGTGAAAAAAAGGAACATTGAAAGACTGTAGACAAAGTTAATGGGTGAAAAGGAGAAAATAATTGGAGGGGCAAAACTAAGATAAATATGGTGAGAAAAATAAAAATGAGAGGGGGATGTTTAGATGAGGATAACTGGAAGAAAATGAGAAGGGTAGGAAGGAAGAAGCAAGGAAAAGAAAAGAGGTGAAAGAGGGAACTTGGGTAGAGAGAGATAAAACAAAAAAAGGAGGATGGGTAAAGGGTTGCATGGAAGAGAAGGTGATGGGTTGAAAATGAGTCAAATTTGTTGATTGTTTAGAACAAAGATGAGGAAGATTGGAAGAAAGAGTCGGTCACAAGAAGAAAAACAGAAGACGGTCATGGGCTGACAAGGGGTATGTAGACTGAAAAAAGAAAGATGGGATTTTTAAAAGTTGTAAGATGGAGTGAAAGAATGCAAAAGAAAGAGAAAAAAAAGGAAAAAACAGTGAGGAGTAGGAGGGTAAAGGTGAAAAAGTGAAGCAGCGATGGGATTATTTGGAAAGATAGAATAATGTGAAAGGGGAAGTTATTATGGTTAAATCTGAAAAGAATTAGTAGAAATAGGAAAAAGGAGAAAAAGAAAAAGATGAGGGGACAAACTGAGGTTGAGAAAAAGGAAAAGACGAGGTGAAAGGACAGAGATGGGATGACAACACAAAGGTGGCAGAGAACGACAGGGTAGAAATTGGCAAACGTGGGATGAATCAAACTTGTGGGGAAGAAAAGGAAAAACAAAAGAAAAAAAAATTATAGTGACTTGGGGGCTGAGAGAGAGAATAAAACAAGACAGACAAAAAAAAAAAAAAAACGAAAAACAGAGAAGAAGAAAACAGACTGTCAGAAAAGAGAGGAAGAGAGAACAGTTTTTCCTTGTTCCAAATGTTTTCTTTTGAGTCCGTCAGCGGTTTGTTCTGGGGGAAACTGTCCCGCCGAGCCAAACTCGTTTAGCGTCTGATCCGAACCCGAGAGGACAGAATCAGGGGCAGATCACAGAGGATTACAGCGCCGCACAAACACTGAGACAATTGTCTTTCTGTCTCTCCTATTTTCTCCTCTTCTTCTCCTCCTTTTCCCACCCTTCCCTTTTTTCTCTTCTGAGATCTACAGCTTTCACGATGGATGTCAGAATAAGCGACGGCATACGTCACAGTTTCAGTGTTTATACTGGAAGATTTTGTACATTTAAATGCATTTTCAACTCTTTTTCTGAAGGACTGCAGTTTGATCCTCACCTGGTTCCAGACCTCTGAATCTTGGATTTGTTCAGCAATTCAAATGCACCTGGTGTTGGGCTCATTGACGGCCATTGACCAATTAGAGCTCATGAACGGTGATGTCATCTACCTATATAATTATGTATCTACTTAGCTATAAATTAGCAAGAGAGATGTACTCTGACATATAAACATAAGCATATTTATTGTTTAATCTATTTGGGCTAATTTGCTAGTAAAATAATAATAAGGCCAGTTTAGAGGCTGTGTGCTTTTACAGCGTAAAAACTGTTAAATTAAACATTAACACGAGAACCGCCAAGATGCTCTGACAGACTGTTTGGGTTTTATAATGCAAATAACTCTGTTTAAATGAAAACTACAAGCCTTTCAGCCCACAACCTTTCCCAAATATGTGTTTTTGATGTTTTCTAAAGCCTAGAAAGTACTAAAATAAAAAAACACAAGATTCCTGAGCATTTATACTTCTGACCGCCACTGTGGTCATAATGACCACAGTTGCCATATCGCCACATATGATGTGGATTGGAGTGAGGAAGAGAATTCAGACTCTTAGGCTGAACCTCCACCACCAAAAAACCCAAAAAGTTTGTCCCAGCTGCCTCATCTGTTGGTGCGTCTACTCCAGTTGGTCATTTGGTTTTATTATTTGTAGACAAGACTAATGTTATAGTATAGTACTAATGTTGTAGACAGCATCAGCTCCATGCAAAGCTTGACTATATTTTACTATATTATACAAACTAGATCTTGATGTTGTCAATAGTCAGCCCATTGACACTGTATGTTTCTGCAAACCATGGATACTTTGAATATCTACGTTTCAATACATAACATAGGGAAGGTGATATAGTTGAGATGACATCTATATTGGACTTCCTTATATGGAGAAAGCGGGTTGGGAGGTGGTAAGATGCCACGTTGAGACCACTTCAGCTAACAAAACCAAATATTTCTATCAGGCGTCGGCACATTTAGCAGACATTTTTCTGGTGACAAAACCGTGTATTTTAATGCGTCATTGGTGTGCTTGTGAAACACAAACAATACAATTACATATGATCATCTTAAACAAGATTAACTAAAAGAAAGTAAACATTATAGCAACTACCGGACAGATTTTCATGAAATTTACATTGGATATTCATGTTCATCATAGATGATTTTTATTGATTTTTGGTGACCTCCTGACCTTTTTTCAAGCAACACCACCACCGCCTGAAAAGAATAACCAGTTTTCCAAGTCGGGCCTATTGCGGCAGTATGGTCGATTGTGTTCTGGCACGAAAAGGACTAAATGTCAGCCAGCTCTGCCCCATATATGGCTTCTAGATTTTACAAGGTTTTGTGGGTACAGACTTGAGCCATTTCTATCTGAATATCAGCTCCAATTAGTAGCACTCAGACCAGCCTGGAGCCATGGTATGAGTGCATTGTGAAGTGATAAATATTCAAACCTGAGACACCAAATCTTTATGGTTGTAGAATCACATTAAATGGTATTATAATGAGTGCCTTGTGCACTATTTTACAAACTTTTCCCCAAAAGCCAGCTTGATTTGGTATCTTTGGAAACTTTTGGATTTTCACTAAAATTTCAGAAATCTTGTGGGTTTGAAGAATGCTCTAATGGTGAGTGATTGGATGGAGATATTTTCTCACACTATTTGAATATTAATCTCAGGTTTTACTTATTCACCCAATAAAACTCCAAAACCCTGAAAAATGTTCTAATCATGATATTATGACAGAATTAAATTCAAGATGTTTAAACCACTCGATATGTGTATCACAGATCAACACATAACGATTAATCTACAAGGATAATGGATTATTTTTTGTTGTTGGTCCAATGACTCACAAACCAGAGTGTAACCTTAAAGTCTTTATTTTGTGAAATTATTTTATGAAACAGAAGAGATAAATTTACAGCCAACCCACATTGTTCAAATATAAAAACACAAATAAAATCATTTTCTACACATTTTCTACACAAAATGTAAAATTGATCCCTGTCAGACAGATTTAG